>CAEGAD010028078.1:0-31251 GCA_903067055.1 Poeciliopsis paucimaculata
CATAATTTATGTAGACAAATGATTTCGTCCTACACCTTTTGTGAAGTCATTCCCAAGAGCCATAATAGACAAAAATTCAATGCATCACACGTGTTAAGATACAGCTGGCTGTGATTATACACCTGGCCAGTAGGTGGTTTCGTGTGCACATGAAGCCTCAAGAAATGAACCCTTTCTCAAACCACTTGGCTCAAGTGGTTCAATGTCTCATGAGGTTTCATCTCACCATCACTAGTCAACAGGCAACTTGCTTGAAACAGCAGACTGTCAGCACAAACTGACGATCTGATGTGATTGACTGAAAGGAGAGGCTGATTAGTGGAATGTTACACAGCTGAGTTAACAGATTAAGAGCAGCTGAGGGAGAGCAGGAACCTGAAGCAACGGAAGGGAGTTAACTCAATAAAAATGGAATCTAAAGTAAAACTAAAACTGTAAGTCCAACATCTGCAAATTTAATCTACATAAAAGCAAGACGGTTAGAGTGTAAAGATCAACTAATGCTCTCTGCTAGTTCCACTGGATTGGCATTTCTTGATAGATTTGGATTCATTCCAGTTTCAACAGATTGAACAGGACTATGTGAGACAGTTCAAGCGTCACAGAAAAAAGGAAATCATTTTCTCTCCTAACCGTTTGGTCTTCAAACCTCTGAGACTTTCAACTCCGATTAGACTGAGATTAAATTACACATGTGGATCTGACGAGGTGACATCTGGTAGTTCAATGTGCTGCCATTATTCTGTCAAATTAAATCTCAGTGAAATGCATGGGAGTCTCTGAAAAAAATCCTGAAGTACAAATACTTCTTCCAATAATTGCACATGCATGTAAACCTATTTAAATCCACATCATTAAAAACTGGTTTAACTTGCACAGCTGCACAACTTTGTCTGAGTTTTTTTGTTTTGTTTTTTTTTGACAAGATTCCAGAAACCATAGAGCTCCCCTCGTTAAAATACAAAGAAGACAAATCATAATGATCCAGCACTTTCCATTGAAGAACTCTTCTTTTGTGATTTTTCAGAAGCATATTTATTTGCCCCTTAGTTTTATCAAATATTCTTTTTTTTTTTTTCTTTGTTTTGATGAACTTCACATTTCACCGTGCACCTTCAGTGTGCTCAGGGAGAACAGAAGTGAGGTTTAAATGCCTGTGGCACATTAAATTTAACATAATCAAATCTACAGTACATTACCATGACATGATTTATGCTGCTCTGCATTGGAGACTCCTAGGAGTTGAGGTTTTTAATGCTTTTATATTAGAAATGTGAAAATCAGCATGTTCATGCCAGCCAAACCGGGAGTTTCTGCTGAAGGAAACGGAAAGCTCAGAGAAAGTGAAGGTACTTTCATCATCATGTGCATATTATAAATGTACAGGTCACGGTTGGTTAAGATCCATGACAGTCTGACAAATCTCGCTTGCAAATTTATACCAAAAAGACTCAGAAAAACAGTATTTTAAGTCAGTACAGAGCACTGCCAGCTCGACATGGGTAATCTTCCTAAGAGGAGCTTAAAACTGACTAACAGGCGATCTCAGCTTACCGCAGGGTTTCATTCTAGTCCATCTAAAACCACTGTAATAATGTATCATTGGCTAGTACTAAGAACACAATGCCAAGAGCCTACAGCATTTGTTGAGGTGATGAGATCATAGGCAGCAGCTAGGAGGGAGGCACACAGCCAGAGGAGCCACGCCCTCAGGCAATTAGCCACACAGGAGGAAACCAGACAACACACACCCTGGTTTCCAAAAAGCCTATTTACATTTTTACATGATTCCAATTTCTGCCCAGAACTATTTTTATTTTGTTAAATTTTATTTTACAGTAAAATCTACGTGGCAGAGTCCACAAAATATGTATGATTAGCACTTTGAATTGCTTTGTCTAAGAGAGAAACAGGGTTATACACAGACATAAAGGGCCACGTGTACAACTTGCAGAAATGAAGGTGTTACAGCTGAACAGAAATCACATGTAGCTATGAAGAGAATGGGCCTCGGTGTAGTTAATTCAAAAATAAAGGTTTTAAGCCTAATCTTGGGGTCCATTCACACCAGCCCTGTTTAGGCCACTTTAATCAAACTCTAGTTTTTGGGGTTTTTTGCCTATAAAACTCAGTTTCTTTGGTGAGGTGTGAATACGCAGTCAAACTCTGATGTGGACCAAAGAGGCATCTACAAACCTTGTTCTTTGGTTGAAATGAACTCTGGAACAGTTCGAATGCATATGTCAATACCGGATCGGAGACCTCTCCAAAAGCAGAAAGCAGACCACAGTGCAAGGCATTCTGGTTAAATACATCCAAAACAAGCATTATAGTGGGAGAAGTGGCTTGTGGTCTTATCCCAAAGACAAAAGAAAAATCCTCCAACCGCTAAAATCTGACTCCATCTTTGTTTACATTTGTTTGGTTTGTTTGACAGCGTGAAAGCTGAAAATGTAACAAATGTCATTTTTCTTCCCAATCAGACTGAAAATTTAACGAATGTTGTCATTTTTCTTCCCAATCAAACCAAATCTCCCAAACTATGAGGTGAGAAAACACCTTTAGATGTAGCCGGGGTGTCTGCCTCACAGACTAAAGCTGGTTCCACAGGAAGATTTGTTTCCCATTCTACCTTTGAAAACTCTCTGATCCACCAGTAAACCTACAGAAGTGATCCGTTATGTGGAACAAATCTCTGATATATGGTTGAGCTGGATTATTAAGGGCTTTATATATAAGAAAATATTGAACATTTATTTTATTCATGTTTTATGGTTTATATCTGCTGCTATGTCTTTATTTTCTGTCTTTCATTTATTCTACTATATAGAACTTTGGTCCTGTGTGATAATTTATTAACCTGGAATCAATTGAACTGAAAGTAACTAGGCGATTTATATGATTATCTCCTTGTTGTATTGCAATATTTCCCACATGGGTAGCTTTTTTTTCCAGTAGAAATCCGCACATGTGGATTTAGGCTCATGCAAGGCAACACAATCGAAATGAGGCAACAAGGTGCAACAAATAAAGCTGCACATGACAGCAGATATTCTTCTGTGGAAACCTGAATGATAAAATACAGGAGAAACTCTCAGTATGTTTCTGAGCTGTCTGCATGTGAAATTTTCTGGTTGCATGGCACGAACTCCACGTGCCGAGAAGATAAACCAAAACTACAAAGTGAAATCCAGAGAGGTTGCCTGGAGTGATTACTGCAAGCCTTTTTGACGGTGGCTTTTCTGCCTTGTTTTTCTGTTCAATTGGCTTTTTTTTGTCTGACGTAAGCAGGAACCGGTCAGCCTGGCAATCATGGACAGACTTTATGCTGTTTAAATGAATTTAGAAGATGCCAACCCAGTTTTGAAAAGAATTTTATGCTTTCAACCCAGCAAGCTACTCATAAAAAGTTGTAATAAAGTGACTGCATGAAGAAGAAGAAAATCAAGCTATAAAAATAAGTGATGGTAATCATTAAAAAATGCAATCAAGAGAAACATCTGTCTGACTTCTGATATACATCAATTTTGCTTTATCTATTTTTCTCCACTTGGCTTGTCAACATCTAAGAAGAAGTTGCTGATATTCAGGCAATGCAATGTTTTTATTTTAATAGTTTAAGCCATTTAATTTAAAAAATGCTACATGTGTATATTTTAGTGTATCAGTAAGGCAGACTTCCACCCATGGTTGACTTTTGTTAAGCTAGCAAAATGCCTTAAAGTACTTAAAATCCTAGTAAACCGCTCCAGTTTAAGTGCCTCACACAGGAGATGTTTTGTGTTGGTTCTGCCTCATCACCCTCATTTCGCCTGTTGTTGCAGAAGCAGAGCTAACACACAACCAGACTGGGGCGTTCTCTGATGAATCCCAGCGCCTGAGATATCACTTCACAGGTACCGCTTTCCTCTGAACCACAAATACGGCGAGGCAGCCTCTGCTAGGGCGACACTGTGGCTGGTGGGGCGCACCCGACTGAGACAAAATACAGCCTGATTATAAATCACTGGCAATGGCTCCGGGGCCAAAAGCAGCAGTGGCAGTCACACCGTTGAGCTGCATCATGGATGGAGCTCTGAGCTGGCAGCAGGCTGAGGAGGTGTTTGAGGTGATGAATTGTTGAATGTAAACCACACAACACAGCTTTGTGTGGATGGCCCCTTGCAAAAATGTTCATGGCCGTTGACCTTTTTCACATTTTGTCAAATTACAGCCATAAAAGTCAGTTTTACAATGCAAGATGCACATACTAGCCCCTGTCTCCCATTATTGTGATAGCTAAAATCTGGAAATAAAAACATTTTAAACGGCCCTGTTCACCAACACTAACCTTCCAGTCTGATTTAACTAGACCTAGATGTTAGGGGGAGTTAAACAAATGCGTGTAACTCTACTTCCTCAGTCTTTATTTGCAAAAAATGCTACAAGGCATGTTTCATTTTTCACCCTCTTCACAAATTGCACAATTTTGTTGTTCAAAAACGATCAATAATGTTCTTTTATTGCCAACTTTATGTCGCCACCTCAAACTTGATCATACTTCGCATTTTTATTTTTGCACGTCTTAAGCTATTAGATGATAAACGACTTGTGAGACCAACTTCTGCAGTTCTGAACGGCCATTCTGCTTGCAGTCCATTTTTGCTATCCGCCATTCACTTAAACATAAAAACCAAGCAGCGAAGCACAAGCCTCCACATAGTCTGAAGCTGCCAAGTCATTCTCCACACTTACTGGTCACCCTAGTACAGAGGAATCATCATCAGAGCTCACTTGTGACTGGATAAGCTCATAAAGCAGGTGATTCTATGCAGTTATTACCGTCGTAGCTGGTTCACGTTAAATGCCTCCTTCCAAAGAGCTATGAAAGAGAAAGTGTTGTTGCTAAACAGTAAAGCAATAGCTTACATGCCTGAGGTGAGTTAAGCCATCAGCTGTATGTCGAATCAGCCTCTCAGAGTGCTTCATCAAATTCCTCCCTGCGCCACTCCATCATCGGCTCGCAAACCTTCTGCTGCTGGCTGGACAGCTTAGCCGTAGGCCGCCAGCGCAGAGCGGCCTTCAAAGGGAAGAGCTACCCATTACGGTCCAATCAAAGGCTAAAACTTTCCTTAAGTTTTTCCACAACTAAATCAGGACAGAAAATAAACTTCAAGATTTGTCTTTTCCTCGCTGCTGCAGTGTTGGCGAGGGATTTCCTAACCAGAGATGAAGCCGCCATCTAACATCAGCACATGAGAGACAGAGTTTGTGTTCCTGACTCCGACTGTGTGGCTCTTTGAAGAAATGAGAGGGAATGTTAAAAAAAGTACATTTGCAGAACTTGTCACAAGGGATTAAAGAGTATTGGGACATGATGCACAAATGTGACAAACTTGTGATAACAGCGACGGAATGGAATTGGATTTGTACCCAGTTTAAAGAATTTCATTTTATATCACATCATTACCCTTTCTGCTGTCAGTGGGATATTTTCAGTTTATGGTTATGGACTAGAATATTAGGAACAAGCCTTTTTTTTCCCTTTCCAGCCATGATTTTTTTGTGTGTGATTTCAGCAGCCAAATAACGCTACTTCTTACCATACATCTTGCTTGCTATTTTGCACTGACAATTCAGCCTTTTTGCTTCAATTTGGTAACTCTGTAACGTTAACAATATTTGAGATACCTGCCGTATTTTCCCACCAGTTTCATGGGGGGTTTTTCCAGCAAGAATATAAAGGAGGGAAAAGGACGCTGTTCCAGTTATTCACAAAGCAAACAACATTTCAGTCTGGGCTGATTCACATTAATTTTAATGATTCTTAATAACACCTGTCCTACATACTCCTCACCTTAATAGGATGATATATTGTGTACCGGCTTATTTACAAACCATATGGCTGTCTGTCAGCAATTAATTAATTTCGTTTATATCTTTGGAAAGGTGGGCCAACTCTGATTCAAAGTGCAGCACAGACAGAGCTTTTACATGGCCCTGCTGCTTTCATTTCGCCATGGCTTACCGCACTTCTTGCTTTTTGACTGCACATTTACATATTGAGGGTTCCCACACACATTTGCTGTTCCAGTTCATGGTTAATAAATATTTATTCACTCACCTAAACAATATTCTTCTGAATAAGAATGGTAGATTTTGTTTTTATTTTCACCAGAAAAGATGGTTTGTGATTGATGTAAGTTGGGGGGCCATGCAGGAGGGAGGGAGAACACTATATTGCAAAAAGTAATGGATCACTTACCTTTACACTCCTGAATTGTAATGAGATCCCTCTTTTATAATGCAAAGGCTTCAAGGTTCATCCTCAGTAAACTGACTAGTCATCTTTCCATTTAACAGTTGTGGGTTCAACCTTTGTCACGTGACAATTGGACAGGGCACTTAAGCCCAAGTTTCCCACCAATCAGCATATCATGCATGAAGGTGTTTACCTTTGTCAACGAGTGTCTTAGACTAGAAAAGAGAATTTTTCCCATCCTTTGCACATAAAGCACTTTTAACTGTTGAGTATTCGTACAATCAGGAACTGATGTTAGACAAGAGACATGTCTCCACCATCATTCACCCTTTAAAACAGTCTGGTGTTGAGAAACAAGGCTGGTATTTAGCCCTGACCTCAAACTGATAAACCTTCAATGCTCTTATGGACCTCAACCTGTCTAGAGCATCAGGTTGTCCAAAATGTCTCAGTTTGCTGAAGAGTTAAGGACCTCACATACTTAAACATACTTCACTCTACAGAGGTCTGCACATACTTGAGGAAAACTCGATCTGGACCCAAAGCAGTCGGCTACAAGACTTGGCAGTGCAGAGATCGATTTTTATGACAGTCTATGTCTACTACACAGTTAACTTCTCAGTGATGTTTTGAATGCAACACTGAGCTGATAAGATTGAAAACTGGTGGAATCTTGTGGATAAAATGGAGTTAAATTTTGAACCGCATCTGATGAAAGAGGTTACAAAATCTAGGAACTTGTGTGGCAATGTAGGGACTTTCGGAGAATGAAAAATATGAATAATACCTCAAACCCTAGGAAAGGCTGAGACGAGTGGAAGTCGAGCTAAGTGGCATAATGGGAAGTTAAGGAATTTATCAAGAGAAATGTAGAAAATCAATGAAATCTCAACAGTCCATGGACAGTGCGCCTGGAGTCCACATGGCTCTTGGAACACCCACAGTACACAGGAGAGTATGTGGGACCATTTAAGAGTTAACTTCACTGTGACTAAGGGGGTGAACCCAAGTCCTGACAGACAGCTCCACATCATAATCCCTTCATCACCAAATGCTTGACAAAGTACAGTCACACAGGTGCTCTTCTCCTGGAAACTGCCAAACCCAGACTCATCCAGATGATTGGCAGACAGGCATGATTAGTCGCCCAGGAGAACACATCTGCTCTGCACCAGCGTCCAATGGCAGTGTGCTTTGCAGCTGGCGATGTTTGGTTTGTTTGCAGTGGCTCAGCCATTGAAACCAACTCCTTGACTCTCTTCCTGTTCCTGAGCTACTCTGAAGGCTAGGTGAAGCTTGGAAATCAAAATTTCACTTTGCTCATCCATTTCTACGGTTCTCATGGCCTTCTACTTCATGGCTGGTTGGTTTTGCTCCCAATCACCTCCAGTGTGTTATAAAACCACTAACAGTTAAGGAGGTTGTTGCACTTATTACATCCTGTCACATCAGGTAGTGGGATCCACTGAGCTCCTGAGAGCGACACAGTCTTTCCAACATGTTCATAGAAGCAGTCTGTAGTGGACTCCTGCCTACGATATTCATAATTCATGGATTTTTTTCTGACACATAACTCAAAATTATTTGTGGAAAATTTACCTGTTTGTGAACTGTTGGTATTATCTTCGAAGAGAGTACTGACACAGTGTCAGTATTAATGAATTTTAAGGTATATTTAGAGTTTGAGTTATTAAAATAGGCAGCAAAAAACAAATTTTTAGAGGGGGTCTCAAGTCTTCAATGGATTTCATCTTTTCAGGATATGCCTATATGGTTTTTCTATTTTACACCTTTGCCTATGGAAGTGAAACACCAGATTTAACTGGTTTGGATGATTGAGCAAATACTTTTGACAACAAAACTCTGTTTGTTGAGATACTAAAAGTGCTGTCACACTGCAATCATAATCCTACACATGAAGTCCTGTCATGTTTTTGAAGCCTGCGAATGACTCATAAAGTAACAACATTTTGAGGGCATACATTTAACTAATAAATAAGCAAAAAAGAAAGAAATCTGCAAAACATCTCTGGTTGTGTAGTACTGTTTTCATGCTAGAAAAGGAAACTCCTTCCTAGTCTTCACTTTTCTGTGGCGTCTTACAGGTTTTCACCAGGGTTGCCAGGTATGTAGCTGCATCCATCTTCCTATCAACTCGGGCCAGAGGAAGAAGGCCCGTCATCATGTCTCACTGTGGGGATGGTGCAGTCAGGATAATGTGTCTTCTTCCCCCTACAGACAGTTTAAAATGTCAGCTTCGCATAATCTCGTCTTTGTTTTAAAAATGTAAAGCTATGTTTTACAGCAATTGCTCTTTCATGTACAGGGTTGGACATAGACACAAATGAGCATTGAGCGATGAAAGAGTGCAATGTAACATTATTTATTATAGTTTGTAAAGATAAACTGGAATCAGCTAAATCCCTACCAAGAGATCAAAGCAAGATCTGAAATTGGCCAAATATCTCTACATCTCTAAATAAAAGTAACTGAATAAATGATCAAATAAATAAGCGGCGCATTTATGAGAATTGTGCAAAAGGTACACTTTATCCTTTGACTGCTGCCTCAGCTCTTGGCTGCCTCATCAAACAATGTCATCATCCCCAATCAGCATCCATTACAAGGGTAGATAAGAGCAGTGAAGTTATACAGGAGTTATATACTGCAAGTGGCCGACGGTAAATTCTCAGCAGCAGGTCTATTAAGTCAGAAGCTCTCAGCGGAAAGGTGTCTCCTCCTGAGTGAACATATGTGTTAGTTTTTTTTTTGCACATATATATATAGTGAACTGCCTCATCTCCCTTTTAAAATACGTCTCGTTTGTCCTCTGTGAAAGTTCCTTATGTCCTGCAGCACATATTATCAAACAGCTCAGCACGTGGACAGCCTTCATTGGAGATCAAAATTCTAATTATGTAAATGAAGAAGATTTTATTTAAAGATTTAATGCTGATAGTGAACTTCCCATTTTAGGTAATGCTATTCTGCTTTGGCTGGAAGGTCAGTCTTTCATTAAATGTCCAGCCTTGAGGTATTGCCAGCAGAGTATAATCACTATTCCGCATTAATATGCTGATCAAATCCAGGGTTCCAGGCAGAGACTTGGCTCTTCATTCCTATTTTTCCATCAGATATTCAGCACCAAATTTGAGCAGGCATCATTAGGGCTGTCTTGGGTGCACTGTACCTGCTGCAGGGTTACTTCCTGACATCAGGCAGAGGATTGTGCATCATGAACGTCCAGCTGAGCATGACGGGAAGGCTGACGTTGCTACGCCTGGCTGCAGACATCATCTACAATCTGCTTGGTTTCTGCTGCTCCACATTTGAATGCATTCTGCAAAAGGAAATTATCTCTTTCTGAAGAACGCACAATCCTCCTGTTGATTTGGCCGTGCCAAAACATGAAAACTCCTCATTATCTTCTGTTTCAAACAGTGCATTAGCGGAAGCAAATCACTCTGTGCAGTTCCAGTTCAGTCAATAAAGCTTTAAATTTTAAAATATTACTGCCAAGAGACAAATATTGCAAGTTATTTACTTTTTTGGGACTTTGTATTGTATTCTTATCTTTAAAAAAACCTGCTAGCTAGCAACGGTGCCTCAAAGCTTTGCATAATGCAAGAGATTTGAAAGTCCTGTGATGCTGATGTATTCAGACGATGATGCCTTGTAGCATCACTGTCATACCCATAATCACAATAAAGAATGCCCTCTTTTATACTTCTTCAAAGGCATGGTTGCCACCCCTGCAAACATGATTTTACATATAAACTTCTACACTCACCAGATAATCTGCACTTCATCTGCTAGCAAATAATGCCTTGTAAAAGCATTCTTATCCGCTGACCTGATCCACATTTTCACATAACAAGCAGACGCTTCAGGGTTTTTTATTCACAACTTTATGTGACTAGCACAAAGTCAAGTACATGCTTCTTTTTGTTTTGATCCGTTTGTGGGCAACATGTTCTTTACTTTTTATGCTTTGTTTTGTGCTTCTTCATTTCTTACCGTTTCCAGGATCATCATGTTCAGTTATTTTCCTGTGTAATCTTTCCAACGTTTCTCCCTCAATTGTCCCAGTTTGTGTCTCTACTCAGATGCATTCAGTTAATTGGTCTCACCTGACATCAATTTTCACTAATCAGTGCCCCAGATCTGTCAGTTCGATGTGAGATCCCTTTAAAGACCTGCTCTCTGTTGCGTATTCTAGTTTTCTTTGAGTTTCTTCCTGAACCTCCATGTTTCGTTGTTTGTTAGTGTTATAATTCACAATTCCTGCTTGCCATTGGGTCTATTTTCTCAACCCCTCATAATGGCATTTTTGTTGAATGGGAATACTATGTAAATTCCAAATTTGTTTTAGCTTTATAAGTTATTTCCTCATCAAAAACATACTTGGAGTGTTGATTTAATTCTTTTGCAGGCATTTTTGAGGAATCCTTGAATTTTCCATGCCACTCTTCAACCTCTTTTGAGTTTTATTGGCGGTTAGCAAATCAACTTAAGGTTGGTTTGCTCACAAAGCCCTCCCTATTTTCACAAACCCCTTCAAATTTCCATAGAAGCCCCTCCAGATTAGTGACAGCAATAAGCAAACACCTGGTGGAAATGTAAATTTGTGACGCTTATCACAGAAACTCATTCTCTGTCCAATGCTGCTAAGAACAGTTGTAAACGGCACAATGAGAAGCATTGTTATGATGACGTTCTGAAAGGTGGAGTGTCGGAAAAAGTGGAGGTTTCTTAAAGAGACAGAGGCCCATTTTCAAGGCCGAAAATTATGAAGTTGCGTTTGATATATACATAATTTTTATTTCAAGAAATTGTGTCTGGAAGTGACATAATGCTGGCCCTTTAAACAAAAATGATTCATGGTTACCTAAGAAGTAAACAAAATCAACCTGTGTCTGATTTAATAATCAGTTCAGAGATAAAGTTGTGGAGTATCTCAGAGCTCCGCTCAATCCATACTCACAGGACAGCTTTTAGTATTTCACGCCACAAATCTGGCTTTGATCGAGGAGATTGTTGAAAGGATGTCAGAAACTATGTAGAAAAAATCGCAAACATGTGGACGATAAAGATGGGGTCAGGTGAGACCCAAACTGTTCTTTTCGCCAACATGCAAAATGTCATGTAAAGAGGAATGTGCAGCAGCATCATGATTTATGGACACTAATGTTCATGGAGACAGGCAAGCTGCTCAGAACTGATGTGAAATTGTGTGGAAGGAAATCGCTTAGAAAATGCGAAAGGGGCTGGATCTGGGCTGGTCACTGGGGCTTCCTCACCGTGCCTGCTCAGCGGTCTCCACGGGGCTCTGCTCTGGAGGGGGAGGTGGTGTGGTTGTCCCTGCGGTGGTCTTCCCCGCGGCTCAGCCACAGATCTTTAGATGTCTCCCCCCATCTCTGCCTCGGGTCCTGTGGGGCAGATCTGTGGCTCCTTGAATGTTCTTATGGAGAAACCATATGATCACACAACCTGGTGGGGTTTTCATATACATTCTACATTTGACTGCAGCTGCCATTAAATACGTCCTTATTAATAAGCACTGTGTACTTTTCAGTAAGTTTATCTTTCTATATGCAGATGTTTGTTGCTGTGGTTTAACAGTTCCCATTTTTTTTCTCTCTTTCTGCAGATGTTGGAGCAGACTTAAGGTTTTGTCTTACCTCTATCATTCTGTCTTTCTTCAATTCTTTTTTTCTTTAACTTCTGCCCCACAATTCTCCCTTTTTCTAAATTGGCTAATACAATTGTGTATACAAGTCTATCAAGTTCTCCTTGATAGTGCTGAGTGCAACACTACGAGACAGAACTCATGAAAAAAAGAAAAAGCTGGAAAGGTCTTTAAACCCAGGTGGAGATTTACCCTCCAGCAGGAAAATTACCTTAAACATGCAACCAATAAATTAAATGGTGCAGATAAAATTATAACTGTAAGGTGAAACTGGACCAGTCAAAGTAAAGATCTAAAAATTGCTCTTCACAGATTCTTTCCATCAGCTGATGAAGAAAAATGTGCAGCATTTTGAATCTCTAGTTGTGCGGAGCCAGAAGAGACATAATACAAAGGACTTGGCATAAGGTGGAGGCAGCATCATGCTATGGGAATGCTTTGCTTCAGAAGCTGCAGGTGGTTCCAGAAAGTACTGACTCAAGAGCATTTACATATTTTATTTGTTAAAAAAAAAAAAAAGATTAACTAAGAAAAAACAATTTCATTTTCCATTAGGTTTTACTTTATTTTCATCTGTCACATAAAATTCACTGCAACTGCAGAAGAGTCCAAGTAGTGTGAATAATTTTAGAAGACCCAGACAATAGAAATTCTTGGAAAAGAAAAGATGCTGAAAACTAAAACTTACTGAAAGGCAGGCAAAAATGAATAAAGGAGCATAGCCAGAGGTTATTTTTATTATTTAAATTCTGAGTGAGAATCACTGGGTGTAAGTGTCTGAAGATGGTTACAAGTTAGTGTTAAACCTGCAATAGTCAAAGATTTGCACTTTACAAAATCACAACACACACACAAATCTCTGAGCAGCAATAACTGTCATCCTGAAGGTCAAGACTTTCAATAGCCTGTCTTCAGAATCTGAGATAGCCGAGGTATGAGGAGACAGAGAAAGAATAAGAAAAAAAACTGATTATTGTGAAATCTGGCATTTTCTAGATGAATGCACTTTGGCACTCTGCGACTGATTGTGAGTGACACTGTATGACCAGTCCCAGCCTGTCTGAGCATCTGCGCTGTCAGAGACACTGAGGGGCGAAAAGGGCTCCGGGTGTGTTATCATGCAGCTTTTACTCTCTGGCTGAATAACTTACAGCTGGAAGATTACATTCGACAACATTATGAAAAAGTAAAGAAGGCTTGGTATTTCTTCCCTTTGCAGGTCTCCTTTGGGTGATTTAATGCTCCCCTGTCAGCCATATCAGAAGCCCCTCGATTAACCAGCATCTACTGCCTCTGAACAAAGTGAAAAAGATGTTGAATAAGCTCAATTTTCTTGACATTCGTTGTGCGCTACAAATAGATTTGATTTATGTTTTATTAGGACATCAGATTGTCTGCTTGTAAAACACTGATTGGTCTGGTAACAAAGACTTTTTATATCACATATTTGCAGCAGTGATGGTGGCCAGGGAGTATGTCACAAACAAAAAATTTCTCATTTTATATGTTATGTATTACCACAGTTTTGAGTTCCTGAAAATATAAAAAAACTCAACAGGATAGTTCTTAAAAAAAATAATATCTCCAATGTATTTTTTTAAAGCAGATTTTTAGTAGATAGCATGATTGTACAGTGGCATCAAACAAGATGGCTTTTTAGTTTCTTTTGAGGGTCAAGTCTCAATGTCTACCATGTAAAATAAACATTTCTGCGATGCAAACATCGTTTGTAGTGAGTTTAACTACTCAAAACATCTGCTCAATTCAACTTTAGAGGCCATTCTCTTTGTCGGAAAATGGCTTTTTAATGTCGAAAATCCTTCCACTATAAATCACTTTTAAATTTGAGGTAAATTATACACCCCACTAAGTATGTGCTTATGTTAAAAGAAAGAATTTAACATTAGAAATGTTCGATTTCTCAAATGGGATTTGCTTTTAGTCTGTTCAGTATATTTGTAATGATGTAACCAGTACCTATTATCCTGTGTGAAAACTCGACACTCCTATGCTGCAGATTTTCAGGAGCTTCTTTTTCTGTTCACCAAATTACAGAATTAAAACAGGAAGTACTTTTTTTTTTAAGCCAAGGCCTCCATAACCATAACATATTAACAACAAAAGAGGAAAATGCGTATAGTGTTACTAATTCTTGTTAAGTCATTTAATTCAGAATCCCATTTGAGAGACTTCTCTATGGTCATTGTTGAGAAGCAACATCAAACATGAACCTTTAACATGGATGACAAATTAAACTGCCTTGTTGCTGAAACGTGCCACGCAAATAAAGTTAATTGACTGATAAATTCACCCTGTATTTCTGTCAAAGCTCCGACCTGTGGCATACTTACTGTAAATGATGCAATTACGTTTACCAAACAATGTAGAGAAACAGAACTCATAAATATAGTGTGCGCAACGTTGGCAACCATGGCAACCATCATTTGAATACACTGCTGTAATGACGAAGGAACAATGTTGTCTATTTACTCAAATAGGCTGTAACCATACACTAAAAAAATCTAATAAAGTTATCAGCCAAACTCTGGTAGAGTTGATACAATTACCCTCAAACATCCGTGGGTATGTAGCCAGATCGTTAAGTACCACATGCTAATGCTGAATGTTAGTAAAACACAATAAGTATATGCAAATTATTACTTGGCACACAAAACAGAATGGAAGTGACACAGTAACTGGGTAATAAGCCTCATAATTTAATTTAAAGCATAAACGTGGAATGTGAATTAAAGAAGAATGTATAAATATAAATTAGAAATGGCCTTCTCAGTCTGCTACCTACAATTTAGATAAAAATATCTGTCCTGATCCTGACACTGTCCTGGTTTCTCCCTGGAACACACTTTTTTTTTTTTTTTCTCAGCAAGTTCTTATCTCTCCTTACTTGAGAAGACTTTGTATTAATGTCTCCTCCTTGACTCTTTGTTTTTACTATTGTGGCAGAAACAATTTCTGCTAAATGTGTTGAGAGCAGCAATGAGCACAACTCTGGCCTGGGTTTATTTTTAGCATTATCTATGAAGGAATGTAACGTTGGTAACAAAAATGACTCTTGCTAACAAGCTTAACATGATATATTGGCATCCTTTGTATCAGGGCACTTTGGATTAAAGGGAAATTATCAACTTTATGTCATCAGACACACAATTCTGTGTCTTGAACACTTAACTGAAAAGAGAGACAGAGTCGTAACCTGACCAGTGGAGGTAGAGGGTTTGATCCGGTAGTGGGAAGCTCCCAGAGTGATGTAGGAAACCCAAAAGATTGGTGAGGGTGAACAAAGTACGGGACCCCTGTCAGAAGATCTTCAGCTGACCCCTCTAAGGGAGTTCCCTCTTGATTGAATCAGAAGGAATGTAATCCTAATGGGTTTCCATGTCAGATGCAGGTTTCAGGATTTGTAGCCTGAGGGTTAATAGGGTCTGTTGAGGTGCCTACCAAATCAGCCATAACTGTGATCGAAGCCTTCAGGCAAAAGAAAGAGGTTTTTAGGGCTCGAAGGCCCCGGGGGTCTCTGCAGCAGCGGAAAGTTACTGGACAGCCAGGAGGACTACAGCTTCTGTGGTTGAAGAAGTTTAAACCCAGATTTTTTTCTGTTCTTGCAAGTAACTTGTCTATGTAGGTTTCTTTAAGTTGGACAAGTCAGCAACACCAGTAGGAATATGTGCAACACCTTGCAAGACTTTACACTAAGTCTTGTGAGATTTAAGGCACAATGCAGTATATTGCTTTAGAAATAAAGGAACAATATTAAGCAATAAATTCACAGAAATTTCAGAAACGTAGCTGTGAAAAAAAAAAAAAACACCACATACTGTTTTTTTACTCATTGTCTGAAAGAAATCAGACCAAACTTCTCCTGACTGACTCCTTCAGTCAGTTAGAACGACCAAAGTTACTTCTATTTGCCAAATATCACAATAACAAGAGATTTTTAAAAAAATTATTATTATTAATGTCTTTAAAATCAGAAGTTTACTACTAAATAACCCTCGGCATACAACAAAGTTGTTACAAAGCGACTTAAGGAAAACAAAGTCAATGTTTTGGTGTGGCCATCACAAAGCCCTGGTCTCAATAGAATAGAGAAGTTGTGGGTAGACCTGAAAAGATGAGTGAGGCAACCTACAAATCTGACAGAACTACCAAATATTCAAGAAATGCATGTAAACTTCTGATTTTGAAGATATTAATAAATAAACCTCTGACTTATTCTTCCCTTTTTTTCTTTTTCTTTTTTTTTTGGCATCTAGAAAATAGTAATAAATTTGGCAACTGACCAAAAACAAGAAGAAACTTCTGGTTTCAAATGTACATAGCTATACTAAGATCCAATAAGAAATGGCTCTGAAACATAAAAGAAAATCCAACATGAAGCCTCTCCTTTGGGGACACATTGCCGTTTGTTCTCTCTCACTATCAGAAGAAACTGGAGAAAAATTGAACCTGCAGGATCCTTTTTGCAGGTATCTTTGTTTGATCTGGGCATTTGAACAGTTGTTTTCACCAAACCTCCATCACATTGTAGGATGGGGTTGTTTATGCTACAATTGCACAGCCTGTAAAAATGAGTGTGTGGGAAAGTAAATGATTTATCTCACAGTTCTATAACCTTGAGTGTCAAGACGATAAAGTAATTGAGCTTTGTCTGGGAATAATATCACCCATTCTTCCCCATCAAAGAAATATTAATAACCTCTGTTGTGTCACTGTGCTTAGTGATAACATTTCGAAACCTTGATCTGATTGGAGAGCCTGTGAGCTGAATTTGTTGGCTGCTGCATGAAAACAAAGCTTTCTCTCTGGCTGAGAGAAGCAGTTGAGCTGCTTTTGTTCTCCCTGCAAAGCTCCTGTTGGCTTGACCTAAGTCGGGGCGACATGTTCACCTCCTATCCTCAGTACCTATTCCTGGATGACTGTAACTTACTCTGACATTGCTAGGGGCAGCACTTCCTCTGCATTACTCACGATGGAAAATCTCTCTAATGTGTTTTGGCTGTTATTTATCTCAAGCATGAAAAGAGAAAAAAAAATGTGAAGAATAAAAAGGAAATGATACACATTTTTGGACCAAAACAGATGATAAGGTAACATTAAATAGAAACTTAATTACATTTCTAATTGGTTTTTGTTGACAGAAGTTGCCTGCATCTACTTCATCTACACTTTGAAAAAAAAGATTCTATCACCAAGGACAAAATGCAGTAAAAGAAAACAGATAAACTTCTTCTTGTTTTTTACCTTATAGATAAAACCTGTTCGTACATGCTGCAGTATTTATTCTTTGTTTGGATTTGGCTTTCATGCTTACGGTTCTATATCCATCTGTTGGTCTTGTTTGTACTGAAAGCAAAACAGTGTTTGTTTTAGCTGTATGGTCTATCGCTGTATTGATGTAAAATGTTTTTCATCATCACAGAGAATGTCGTGTTTTTACCTTAAAGAACCTTAATTATTATTTTTGTGTTTATGGTAAGTTATGTGTGACAAAGTGAAAAAATAATAGTAGGAGTGATTAGAAACATACCACACAGTATCCAGAAGGAAGAACATTTCTGAGCAGATCTTAATCCGTTTGCATAATTTTGCCGACTTGTGTTAAGCACCGCTAAGATTTTATGAATGCATTAGACTTGAGGTACACTCTGTCCCAAACTGTTTTGGCTAATTCATAAAAAAATTATATTTACTTAAAAGGCAAACAACTTGGATAAAGTACATTCCTGCTACATAACAGCTATATTGCATGTCATTTCAGTGCAAGTCAGTCCTGAGAGGAAGCTGAATACTGACTCATCAGATTGCTCATACATTAATCATGATCCAGTTTGGTGAATAATCTCAGAAAGAAATGGTTCTTCAGCTTTTTAAGTCTTTTTAGACTTTGAGCAATAACTGGTCAGGTCAAGCAAGGTTGGAAAATTGGAAGCAGAATTAACTCGAAACTCATTTTAATCAACCTTTTCTCACCTCACATAATGGAGAACAATTTTTCTATCTAGTCCATCTGGATAATAACCTTTGGTTTCTTATAGTGCAATCAGTTTGACTCTGTATCAAAGTTTAAATCACAGAGTAGAGCACAAAGCCATCTTTCAGGGGCTTGAAGGTCTGATGAAGAAGGATGGTCCCGGCTACAAAACCATGTGGATGAAATATGTTTGAAGATTAAGAGCTGATTTTTATTTTTTATTTTTTTTCCCCTCATTTATAGAAAAACGTGTTAAGATAAGAGTTCTCGCACAACGTAGGAGGGGTTGGTTTGGAGTTGATTTTTTTTTCTCTCTGAAGCAAAGGAAAGTTTGAAAGATGGTAATGATGTGCATCAAAGGCAGTCACTTGTACTCAAGGGCTGAAAAGTGGCAGCTTTGCCAGGAAGACTGCCAACAGCATCTAGAACAATTTTAATATTTAATGGTCTTCCTGTCATTGTGAGTAGAAGTAGATCAAATTGATGGTCAAATCAGAGCAAACACAAAGTTTGCACCAAAAGGAGATCTGCTTTGATTTGCAGAACTTTCGTTTCATTTTGACTAAAGTCTTGAGATTGACAGGACAATACAACAGGCAAATTGTCAAATCAACCATGATCATCCTGTGATTTAAAACAAACCTCATCTAATCCTGTTAATTGTGTTGCTGTGTTTCCGCCAGTGCTACATTTAAAAGCTTAAACCTGTAGCGACTGGCAAGACGCAGTCCGATGCTGCGAGGCTGAGAGCTCTGTTCTATTTATAATGCATGGAGGACTTGCCTGTCTAAATGATTAAACCGTACCGGGATGAAACCTCCCAACTATTACAGTATGGATGTGAATGTGGGTATAATATTGGCTCTGGGCTTTCACTGTTGAAAAGAAATTGCGTGGAAACTTTGGGCAAATTGTAAATCAACTGGCAGTGGCACTAGTTACTGATGAGTGAAAACACAAACCGTGATTATTTGACAATGAATGCAAGCCAACTCATTTGGGATTATTTTCGGTGGGATTTCTATAAATCCTTGTGTTCCGTTTTTGAAGTACTTCCTCCTCTTGTGTAAATCATGAGTTTGGTGTGAAGGCACATTTCAATTCCCAGCCTACCATGTCCTCATGTCTGGTCAAGAGCTGTTTGCGTGCGTCACTTCTCAGTGCCCTGGGCGCTTCTTTACCGACAGGTCCTGAGACAGACACTGACTCTACAGCTTCACACTGTCAGTTATGCTACGGCTGCGTGACAGACGCACCAGAAGTACTGATCAGATGAAATGAAAAGATAACTGAAATAAGGGTGAAGATTATGAGGAAACTAATTTTCATTTTCATTTGTCTTTTCACTTGTTTACATCTCAAAATGCAGTTTTTTGACAATACTAACATTAGATTTGTTTATCATAATTACAAACATCACCTCACTATTTACTGCTTATCTATGATTATGTCACGGAGGTAACGAGTCCAGATATCCTTCCTCCCAGCGATGATAGTTGGGAGGAAGGTCCCTCCAGTGGGTTCTGGGTCTGTCCCAGGGTCTCTGAGTGGGACAGGCCTGGAAAACATCCAGAGGGAGACATCCTGATCAGATGCCTCAGCACGTACACTAGCTCCTTTTGATTTGGACAAGCCTGACTTCAACCACCCTGTGGGCCAAACTTGTTTCAGACACTTTCAGCCACAATTTTTCAGTTTTTAGTATGTATAGCATAAATGAAAAGCTCAAATTACATCTCACAAACTTTCTTTTTTGGCTCAGATCTTTTCACATTACTGCAGAGAATGCCCTAATTCATTTACCAAGAAGTTTGAACTCCCCACTTGAGTCAGTGTCCAACCTCTGAACTGAAGGAGTCATTTTCTTTTATTTGTTTGAGTTTTAAATTCTGTACATTTCTTCTGGAAAGCTTCCTGATATTTCCACATTGTGCAGTCTCACAAGCATGGCTTTTCCCAGTTTGTGAGACAGCACCTATCCAAAAATGCTCAGATCTTCCAGTGTGGACTCAACTCAACAGCTAAAGTTGACACAAATGGAAGATTTTCCCAGGACTTCAGCAACTCCTTCATTCATAAAATCTAAATCTCTAAAGGAAATACTAAAACCCCATGTCCCTTGAAGAGAGATGTGCAGTTAAAGATTGAGGTTCTTAAGGGTTTGACCAAGACTCTTCTAAAAGTACCGTAGAAGGAGTCAAACTGATCTTATCCCAGCCAATCACCAGCAGTTAGCGTTTAATTTATCCAACTTCCTTTGTTTAAAATGTTGACTTCAATGGAGTCTTTTTCAGAAATGCTGGAAATAAGCGGCATTTAAATCAAGTAAGCTAACCATAGCATCATCACTTGAGCAAACTCCTCTTCACGGAAACACATGGCCTCAAACACCTCTGTGCTTGTTCACTCAATTTGAGAACTTCAGTTGTAAATTATAATTGCTTTTAACTGGTTGACACAGAACGCATTGGCCTCCTGTGGAGGTAAACATGGACTACATGGTTCTCAGCTGTATAATTATCAGCAACTCTGTGAACAGGGATTGCACTAACGACTCTCTCTTACTGCAAGTAACTATTCCTTTTAGACAAAATCTTTTATTTTCAGTTAGGGTTAGGGTTAACCCTGCCCCCCCCCCCACACACAAATGCTGCTTAATTAGGATTAGCCTTTTCTTAAGATAAGCATTTTTGCTATTTATTCTCTTAGGTTAGAAGAACAGTATGTAATAAATGCTGGAAAATGTTAATATCTGATTTCTTTGATATGTAATATCTTGTGTCTACGACTGTAACGTAGATTAATATATATATATATATATATATAAGGAGCATTAAACATAAGGTTGCCTATGTTTAAACAAGTCATTTTTAGCTTCTGTCTCTTAAAATACTATATTTTTTTATTTTTTCTGGAAAATGTCAGTCTCTGATTGGTTGACATGTAACATCTTTTATCTATGCCTGTGACGTAAGGTGCAGATTCTGAGAGCCTGCTGTGTTGACTGCATCCATATGTTTAAGAATTTTTATTTGGTTGCATCTTTTAAAATTGTTATTTTACCAAGCTGATTGGTCAGCAGGAANGGAACTTTCTGGAACTTTCTGCTTCCGAGTCTGCTTCGGTCAAGGTAAGACGTGTTTGTGCTCTATCCATAAAATTTTGTATTTTAATTTTTTTATTTGAGTACAATATTATCATAACTGTTTGCAGTTGTTAGATGTAGTGTTCGTTGACAAAGTTGGTTGATTTTAAAAGTTTGCTGCGGAATATTTCGTCGTGGCTCTGATAGCGTTCTTGCTAGCTTGATGGAACAAGATTTTTCTGGATTTATTCAGCTTATCCCTTGCCCTCACGAGGCTTTGCGTAATTTATTAGTTGGTCTCTATAACAGGTTAATATGTGATTTTGTTCGGTTTTAGTCCAATTTGGGGAACAATATCCGTATTACGGTCTGAAGCGCAGCAGCTGCAGTAATTTCTCAGCTAATTTGAAGCGTCATTCGGCAACGGAGAACCTAGAGATTCTGATTCTGATGGACTAAATAAAGTCAGATGTTTTATTTTGTCTTAAATATATGTATTACATAATGATAAAAAAACAAAAAACAAAACAAACAAAAAAAACACTTGCTGCAGTCACTTTAAGAACTTTAATTTTTTAAATTCAAATGAAAAATCACATTCGAAACACACCAAGCTAATATTGTGTATTTCCATAGGTTTGTAATTTTGATGTTTGACAAGTTTTATAATTTACTTTAAAAAGCTTATACAATAAAAGACTTGGTTCATTTGATTAAACTTTATTTTTCTCCATTTACATATGAAAATGTACACATTAATTTGTTTAATCTGTGTTTTTAATTAGATTTTATAACAAGTTGTATTATGTACTGATATTTGTGCCAGTTGTGGAAAAGATCTTAATCATATTTACATGCCTCAGAAGAGTTTGAAATTAATTCTTGTATTTAAGAAAAAAATGTTAATGTCTATTACTTATTATTGTAAGCCTTTTTTGATTGTTATGTATTTTTCTTCTCATTACAGCTTTTCACTTGTGCGAGACTGTGCTATTTGGAAGTTTTCCACTGCGACCTGCTGCAAATCACCTCTGCATCACTACAGCATCTTATTAATCCATCAATACATATTCAGACAAGTTTCATCAAATTTAGATTCACACATTCACTAACACACACATAAAAACACACCTAGTGCTACAAACACAGTTTAATTTCATATATATTACTTCATTTAATTTTTCTTTGTAAATAACCACCTTTCCCCCGCAGTTGTCTTCTTTTTTTATTGTGGTGTTTCAGGATGCCACGTCGAGGACGACGCTCAGAGGCGGCGAAGGTGAGATGGAGGAAGCTGGAGAGTGTGCCGGTCGTCGCCAAGGTATATTAATACACATTGAAGAAATTGTTTTTGTCTAACGGTAGTTCTTATTGTAGTTTTGACTTTAAGCATGATTATAATCTTTTCTGTGTTTACNTGTTTACAGCCTGGGACACCACCGCTCGCGTCCAGCGCTTGGAACCCGACTCGGTCCCCGCCGAAGAAGGTATGGCTATAATTTTACATTTTAGCAACTTATTGTTGAATAACATCATTTGCTTTACTAATTTTATTTATGTCTTTAGACGTCGCGACTGCTGGAGGGTGGCCTGCCCGACCAGGTATGTTCATGAGAAGTTCAGGACCATTTATTTAGAATAACCCAATCCAGTTATGTTTGTAAATCATCTAAACATTTTGTAATAATTCTTTTGCAGATGTCGCCTCCCGTGGTGCGCCAGGAGGAGCCCCGTGTGCCATCGACCTCTCCTGGGTCACGTATGTAGATAAAATCTTTGTTGTTTTGTTGTTAAACTTTCAGAGGCATGAAAGCCTAATCTTGGTAACTACATGTCTCTAAACAGGCCGTGGGACGGGGCAACGCCATCGGGTCCAGAAGTGGCGAGCCTCCCGGGTGACCAGACGGAGCTGCAAGTTGGTTCTGCCTACTGCCGAGGCTCTGGAGAAGAAGGTACTTTTTTTGTCCGTCTCATACACAAATCTTGATTAGAATGATAAAATTCTATAAGCAAACTTTAATGTTTGTTTTTATTTTTCAGTTTGCTCTTTTGGTTGGTGATTCCCATCTGCGTGCTATTGTGGATGGGTATGCTACCATGCCAAAGGGNCGGCCCCCCGAGGTGATCTGTCTTCTGGCCCCAAGTAACAACTTGACCGCCAGCAGGACCTTCGTGGAGGCCGGAGCAGCGTTCGACGCTTTGTTGCGTACCGTCTGCAACCTCTCTGCTAATGTAAGTATAATATCTACTGCATTTATTCATGATCAAATATATCTGAAAACTTGGCATATGTTAATTTGCTTCATTTTTTTTGGACTGAAATTTACAGGTGGTCGTTGTGGACTTTCCACCACGCCTTTGCGTGGAGGAAAGTGTGCAACAGCTGCTGCGGCAGCAACGTGTGGCTGCTCAGAGATGTAAGTGATGTTCACAATTTGTGTTCAGATGTATGAAAAATTTTTTAATTTTTCCTTTCGTATCTCAAATTACTACATGTGACTAACATTAAGAATGACATTTTTTTTTTTTTCTGTCCAGGTGTTCGGTACTTGCCTGTCACTGAACACTTCCCGTTGAGCAGCCTGGCCTTGTGGAGCAGAGATGGCGTAAGTTGAATTTATTTTTATAATTGTAAAAATGTTATGTAGGCGTACTGTATTTTATAAAATGTGTTTATAACTTGTAGGTTCACCTGAGCGACCATCTTGGGATGGAGGTCCTTGCTCAGTTGCTTGAGGCGGCGGTCTGCTCGCAACTTGAGTTAAGTGCACCGAAATCCCCAGCTCCTGTGATGTTGGCTTCCCCCCCGCGGTGAGACGTCCCCTGCCCCGGCTGGTTGTGGTTGGTGAGGTGGCTTCTCCGCGTCGTTCGGACCCCTTCGACTGGACTGTGGTTCGCCTGAAGGTACTAGATACATGCTTAGCTGATTTAAGCAAAGTTTTGCATGTTTAACTCTAAGAGTCCGTGAATGTATGTATGACTTTTTAACATGTCTGTTTTGTGTCCGCCTCCCTGAGTCTATAGTTCAGCTTTTCTTTAAAGTGAAGATTATAAACAACAAACCAGTTTTTTTTAATTATGTTGAGGGCAAGTAAAACTGGAGTTATGCTAAAATAATTAAGTCTTTTTTGTTTTTAAAAAAAAAAAAAACATAAAAAAGCACCTATTTTGAGAACATGAAAGGGAATTAGCTTACAAATGTAAAATATGAGATGCAACTTGAGATCCCTTTGTTAATTGAAATCTCATCTTCAAACAATAATTATGGGCTGTATTTTGTTGCTAAGAAATGGGGAAAAGTTGTGCAAGTAATGGTGAAAAGAGCAACTTTGACAAGCGGGACCAGAGTAATGGCAAAAACAGTGAGATAGTGATATTGATTGGTGTGACACAAATCTGTCACACACACTTCATAATTAATATGTAGTTTTTAGAATAGCATATACTTTATTGGTGCCTAAGGAGAAATTGCTTATTTGCTGAAAAGGTAGTGAGTCAAAGGTGTAAATATTAGTTAATACAAATGAAATCAAGCAATATAAAATTTATCTAAATGTATATGTAACTGATATTGTAAGTAGTTTAAAAATGTGACTAAATATAAAATAGACAAAATAACAAGTGTGCATTTATATGTTAATCTATGCATGAGTCCAGAAAAAACTTGAATTAAAGAAATTCACAGTCTGGTCATTCTATATGAAAAATTATGTAACTAATAAATGTGCAGGAGGCAAGTTTTTTCTTTTTTTAACTTGAAGAAAAAGAGGGAAACTTCCAGCCAGAATCTGAGGCACAGTGAAGATGAAGACAATGTTGATGGCAGTTTTATTAGAAATTTAGATAATCGCAGGAATAAAGGGTAAGATGAGGTTATGTTAGTGTAAGAGGCAGGTACTCAGAGGTCCAAACAGAGGAATGGCACCACTGCGCAGCTGGAAGAAGTCGATCATCAAGGAATGAGGTAGAGCGACTCGATAACAAAGGAATGAGGTAGAGCCATGGTAAACTCCAGGAGTTAAGGTAGAAACCCTTTGTGAGTTTCACTGTGGAAAAAAATAAAAAAATTTCCAACTTGACTTTTTTGTAACTCCTGTATGTGTAATAACTGTATATTCAAAAGGGAAAAAAGTGTCATTTCACACAGTTTAGGTTGTGCTGAAGAAAATGCCACATATAGCAATGATATGTTTTCTGTTGAGGAAATATAAAGGTAAAATCAAAATTTGTTAACAATGACTGCATGTATACCCTGGACCCAGAGGGTTTGCTGCCACTGAAAATACTTTTTCTTTGTTTACAGACATCGCGTGGTGTCCAGGTTGGTGATGGCTGTCCACACGCCACGGGGAGGATGGTTGACCAACAGGTATGATTTTCTTTACCTCAAAGCAAAACATGTTGTGTCCTCATTGTACAAATGAATCTATTTTAAGCTATTTTTGTTATTTTACAGGGAGACCTGCTGGATTCTTCCATCCCCCCGAATCCAGTGTGGTTCAGCCCAACGTTGCTGGAGGAGATGGACTGGATCGTTCCTGCGTCTGGCCGTGACGCTCCGTTACCTACATGTTCTCCGACGGGGAAGAAGGTATTTATTTAATTTTTTAAAAAACTAATCATTTGAATTTGATGTGCCACAGTTGGTTTTAACAATTATATAATTTCTTCTATTTTCTGATTAGAAGACGAGTCTGAGGCGTCGTCCAATTTCTGATCCCTCCCAGCTGAATCCGGTGGAGCAGCAGGTGTGACACTGTTTCAGAATATATATCACAGACTTTACTATAATGAAATGTATGTGTTAACTTTGCACCAAGTTAATAGCGTCTGTTGATTTATAGAAGGAGGGAGCGCCGAGAGAGACCACCACGCCAGCTCGTCACCAGGCACGGAGACCGGTCCCTCCGATGGACATCGAGGCCCCTGCCGAGTCCTCTTCCGTGCCACTGGAGGACCATGTCTGGGATGGGAGCTGCCAGGTAACTCCTTTCTACCATCTCAGTCACAAGAAATGGGTGGAACAGTGCATCATGTTGTGGATAAAATTAGCATACGTGGTTCTGTGTATGACGAAGGTCATGTGTCACTCACATGAGCACAAAAGCTACAAATGGCTGTGCAAAGTGAGTTTATATATTTAAAAAATGTGTGTTTTCCAGTTTTTTATTTGTGGGCATGGTGCTTTTTTATTTGTGCCTTTTTAGATGTATTAAATTGAATATAATTTCAAAATTTTTGGTTCTTATTTTTTAAGACTGGCTAAAAAATGATCTAGTGTTACAGATTAATTTCTAAAATACAGAAAAGTGAATTTGAGACACAAAAATATGAACATATGGATTTATATTGAAATCCGATCCAAAGTTTATCAAACATTTATTTCCATTAATCTATTATCATAACAATAATTGATTACTCAATTACAAAATATGTGTTTACAATAGGCCTAATTGGTGGTAGGTAGTCATCAGGTGAATATTTGTATAAATATATATATATATATATATATTCAATGTTACAGGCTGCTGCGCTGGAACCCGGGATCCGCGGTCCACCTGTCCTGTTAAGTGCTACACATTCCCAGGCCGACAAGAGGTATGCTGCATTTTCCCGTAATCACCAGTGCACATGCATGGCACTCACATTTTTCGCGTACCACAATGAGGGGTTGCAGTTTGATACAGTGTTGCTTCACAGAGTGATTGAAAAAGGAGACCAACTTTATGCTAGTGTTAAACAGCAACTGATCAGTGATGGAACGTTTTGTGACAATCACTTGACATCTGAAGAGATGCCTGACCATGTGCTGACAGACAGGAACATCTATACAGTACACACAACTGGTTTAAGGGTAGAGGTCATGTTTTTGCTGCTAGTGGGAGCCCTCGAAGATCTCAACAATTGGGTTTGCCTCTTGCCCTGCAACTGGAATGTCTGTTGGAAAATGTCACCCATGCATTTCTTTTGGTGACTCCAGAGTGCATTGCAGTTTTCAGGGACAGAAGCGGTCGATTTGGAGTTTTTGATTCCCACTCAAGAAATTCAGTAGGCCTGCCCCACCCCAGTGGAACTGCAGTGATGATGACTTTCTGCAACCTGTCTGACATGGTCAACCATCTGCTGAAGCTCTTTAAAAACCGTGGCCCCAATGCCACCTATGAGTTTGTGCCAGTAGGTTTTGTCAGGGACAATGACGACCCTTCTGAGGATTTGGCCTTTCACAACATTTCACCTGGACCCATAAAAGTAAGTCCGACTGTTTTCAAACCCAAGAGCACCTTTGAAGAGGAAATGCCTCCTTGGCTTAGGGAAGTTGCAAACGTATTAGAGGAAACGGCTCCAATCATTGCAAATGTGTCAAAAGTTCCAAAAGCCAATAGAAGAAAAATTAAGAACAAGGTCAAAACGCAACAGGGACAGAATGTTGTAAATAAAATGAAACAAAGTTCATCTGAAAAAGAAAGATATCTGAAATCGCCAACATTTAGGACCAAAAAGCTACAGGCCTTAAAAGAAACATACATTCTTAATCAAGCACAGAGGAAGGATTAGTTGAAAAATAGATATAGGACAGATGCATCTTTTCGGAAGACAAAAAAAAATTATGTTAAGTTCAGATTCAACTTTCTCCACAGCTTAAGAGCAAGTCATAAAGCCTACATGGCTGAGTATATAAGGAAAAGGTTCAAAGATGATCCTATTTTTAGAAACAGACAAAAAGCATACATTAGGAATCGATTCAGAGATAATCTGGTCTTTAGAAGCCAACAAAAAAAAACAATGCGTGGATACATGAAGGTGAAGTATCATAGTGAGCCTGGTTATCGGGTCAAACATAACAAAAAATGTGCTGCCAACACAAGACGCAGACTATCAAGACAAGCACTTGCGAAAAATTTAACACTGCAGCATGCTTTGCGAATAATAAGAAAGTACAAAAGAAATGTAGGTTTCCACTTTGAAACTCCACGTCCTCTGATGAGTGAAAAAATGAAAGCTGCAATACAAAACTTTTATAAGAACATTCAAAATGGACCCACGTATGTTTGCACCGTGTGTCACAGAGCTCTTTTCCCCAATCAAGTAAAGCAATGTAAACAAGATAAATATACCAAGAATATGCGTGTAGTAGCTGATTGTCTAACAGGTACGTATGTTCATGTGTGTGGATCTGCTTGCTCAACCCCATGTTCTGTACCCGAAGAGAGGATGGGGGAGTGGATCTGCTACACACGTGACAGCCATCTAAGTAGAGGAAAGATGCCATCCATTGCTGCTGCCAATAACCTTCACTTAGCTCCTGTTCCCATAGAACTTGAGGAATTGAATGTACTTGAAAGGCAATTAATTGCAAAAATTCTAACTTTTGCAAAAATTGTTTCCTTGCCCAAGGGACAGCAAAGGGCCATACATGGAGCAGTTGTTTGTATTCCTTCTGACATGGAAACAGTTGTAAACAGTCTTCCGAGGCCCCGTGAGGAAGCCCAGCTTTTACAGGTGAAGCTGAAGAGGAAAACCAAGTACAAAGGTTACCAGTACTTTTACACGGTCAACATGAAAAATGTCTTAGCTGGACTGAGAAAGCTTAAAGAGAGTCATCCAGATTACAAAGATGTAAGTATAAATGAAAGTGTGACATTTGAGGATTTTGAAGAGGATCAGCCAGTTGAGGACCCGGATACACAAGCAGAGGAGGCTGAAATGGATGCAGCAGCAGACCAGCAACCTGACCACATAGGGGCAGAGCATCAGGCACTTCGACCTGGTCTGATCTTGGACACCTGCATGCAGCCTCCTGACATAGCACAGGAAGTATTGTCATATGGAGAAGGAATTTTCAGCATTGCGCCGGCACAGGGGAATAAGCCCATCTCCTTCTTCACTGTTCCAAGACTTGAAGCCAAGGCTTATCCTGTACATTTCCCAACTGGAGTAAACACGTTAGATGAATCCCGCCGTGTTGGACTTTCACCAAGTAGGTATTTCAATGTACGGCTGTTCTCAATAGATTCTCGGTTTGCAAAAGATCAGAGTTACCTGTTCTTTGCTCAGTTTGTTACGGAAACTCAGATGGCCAATGATAGTATGTCCATTCAGACAAGAAAAGGGAAACCAAGCACCAAACATGGGAAAAATATTTCCAGCAAAATGCTACAGGACAAAGAGGAGTTGGAAAAACTCATACAAAATAAAGAGGCCACCCGTTTCATGCAGCCTTTAAGAGGAACTCCCGCTTATTGGGAAAAAGGATTACGTGATTTGCATGCCATGGTGAGGCAACTTGGAAAGCCCACTTTCTTTTGCACGTTCTCTGCTGCTGAAATGAGATGGCCAGAAGTCATTGAGGCGATCAAAGCTCAACACGGAGAGCAGGTAAGTTTTTCTGAGCTTGACTGGAATGCTAAGTGTGACATTCTTAGGACCAACCCTGTCACCGTCATGCGCATGTTTGAAAAGAGAGTGGATGCACTGTTTAGAGACCTCATTCTTTCCCCTGCACAGCCCATTGGACCAGTTGAGGATTACTTTTATCGTGTGGAATTTCAGGCCAGGGGTTCACCCCATATACATGCTGTGATATGGATTAAGGATGCACCTGAAATGGAAGACCCCGCATGTTGCGATGAAGTCATAAAGTTCATCGATCGTTACATATCCTGTCAGTTGCCTGATGAAATCAGAGATCCAGAGCTCCACAAAATTGTAACAGAGGTTCAAATGCACAGCAAAAAGCACTCAAAGTCATGCAAAAAAGGTAATGTTGAATGCCGATTTGGATTCCCCAAACTACCAATGGACCGCACCAGAATCACCGTCCCAGTAATTGACTTTGATCTGGAAAATGATGAGGAACAACCAAAACAAATTAAGGAAAAAGGTAGGAGAAAGTCCAAAAAATCCAAATCACCATTCGTCTCAAACCTACAAAGAGAGGCTAAGAAGATATTGAAACCAATTAGGGATTTACTGAAGGATGAAAAATCATCTTTCAGGGATTTGTCAGAGTTACTCCAGGCTTGTAACATGACCGAAGTAGAGTACAATGGCCACGTTGATGCTCTCACTTCTGGAATGGTGGTAATGATGAAACGGGATCCTAAAGATAGTTGGGTGAATGGGTACAACCCTGATCTCTTGCGTGCGTGGAATGCAAACATGGACATTCAGTATGTGCTTGACGAGTATAGCTGCATTGAGTACATGATGTCGTACATAGCAAAGCCAGAGCATGAAATGGCGCAGTTCCTGAAATCTGTTGTTGATGATTTAAAGACGACGAATGTTAGCGAACGCGATGAGATGAAAAAGATTATGCAGGCTTATTCAAAACAGAGAGAGGTTAGTGCTCAAGAATCGGTTGCGCGCACTTGTAGCCTACCTCTCAAAAAGTCCTCGCGTAGTGTGCTTTTTCTTCAAACAGATGAAGACGGTGTGAAAATGAGCCTTCCGATGAGTAAGCTCATGAACATGTCCCCAGATGAGGAAAATGTGTGGATGACAGGATTGCCGGAAAAATATCTCAACAGACCAGAAACGTTAGAATTCGAACACATGTGCCTGGCAGAATTTGCGTCAGAATACCGCGTTTTATATGGCAATCAAATTGAAGGGCCAAATGCAATTCCCCTTCTTAACGATGCAGGATACGTACAGAAAAGAACTATGGGCAAACCTGCAGTTATCAGATTCACTCGTTTCTCTGAGAAAAAAACACCCGAAAAATTTTACAGACGGCTTCTAAAGTTATATTGTCCACACAGAAGAGACGAGGACCTCAAAAATGAGGAACACACAACCTACGAAGCCTTTTACAACAACGGTTTCCGTGGTAGGTATCAGGTTAAACGGTATGTGGATTTCAACCGCAAAAGGTATGAAGGGCAAGGTAAAAAAATTGACAAGATTATGGAAGAACTAAAAAAGCAAGGACCGGTTCGTAACGCTTGGAACACTTTTGCACCCGAGGTTGAGTTAGACCGTTTAGAATGCGCTGCTGAGAGACCACCGATGGAAGAAGACGAAGAACAAGATCCTATTCCAGATTACGAAATTGATGTCAATATTGGAGACATGCCAAAAATTGAAGCTCCAAAATTGAGCCCTGATTTCATCAGACAAATGTACAGGAGTTTAAATGAGACTCAAGCGTCCGTGTTTTACGCCATTCGCGATTGGTGTCTGAAGCGCGTCTGGGGTGACAATCCAGAACCATTCTTTTATTTCTTGACGGGAGGAGCTGG
>CAEGAD010028089.1:0-29185 GCA_903067055.1 Poeciliopsis paucimaculata
CCCAAAGCCAGAGGATACAGTCGGCCCAAAGCCAGAGGATACAGTTGGCCCAAAGCCAGAGGATACAGTTGGCCCAAAGCCAGAGGATACAGTCGGCCCAAAGCCAGAGGATACAGTTGGCCCAAAGCTAGAGGATACAGTTGGCCCAAAGCTAGAGGATATAGTTGGCCCAAAGCTAGAGGATACAGTTGGCCCAAAGCCAGAGGATACAGTTGGCCCAAAGCTAGAGGATACAGTCGGCCCAAAGCCAGAGGATACAGTCGGCCCAAAGCTAGAGGATATAGTTGGCCCAAAGCTAGAGGATACAGTTGGCCCAAAGCTAGAGGATACAGTCGGCCCAAAGCCAGAGGACACAGTCGGCCCAAAGCTAGAGGATACAGTCGGCCCAAAGCCAGAGGATACAGTCGGCCCAAAGCTAGAGGATACAGTAGGCCCAAAGCCAGAGGACACAGTCGGCCCAAAGCTAGAGGACACAGTCGGCCCAAAGCTAGAGGATACAGTCGGCCAAAGCCAGAGGATACAGTCGGCGCAAAGCCAGAGGATACAGTTGGCCCAAAGCTAGAGGATACAGTCGGCGCAAAGCCAGAGGATACAGTCGGCCCAAAGCTAGAGGATACAGTCGGCCCAAAGCCAGAGGATACAGTCGGGCCATAGCTAGAGGATACAGTCGGCGCAAAGCCAGAGGATACAGTTGGCCTAAAGCTAGAGGATACAGTCGGCCCAAAGCTAGAGGATACAGTCGGCGCAAAGCCAGAGGATACAGTCGGCCCAAAGCCAGAGGATACAGTCGGGCCATAGCTAGAGGATACAGTCGGCCCAAAGCCAGAGGATACAGTCGGCCCAAAGCTAGAGGATACAGTCGGCCCAAAGCTAGAGGACACAGTCGGAAAATAGCTAGAGAATAAAGTTGTCCCAAAGCTAGAGGACACAGTCGGCCTATAGCTAGAGGATTCAGTCGGCACAAAGCTAAAGGAAAAGTAGCGGCACAAAAGTAGAGGTAAGAGGACACAGTTGGCCCATAGCTAGAGGATGCAGTCTAATATTGGACAAATGCATCTCTGTTATGCATCTGTTTTCCTTAAACAAGATCAAATAATGTAAATTCCCAGCACAGCAATGAGCAACAACATATTTCCTAACACTGAAGGTAACAGAGACGAAGTCGGCATCTTCTAATCAGATAAAAAGCCAATGAGCTCCGTCTCAGTTTCCTTTTCTGCCACTTCAATTATGAATAAAGATGTCTGATTACAAGAGGAAGTATGGAGCAGAAATTAGCTGGAACTGATCTGTTTGTGTCTAATCAGAACCTTGATGGTGCAGGTTTTAATGGAATCACATCAGGTTTGGTGAAGAATACAGAATATTTCCTACAAGCAGAAAAAGAACTCCTTAAAGACCAATTCACAGCTATTGGTACCATAATTCTGGTTTGATTTGGAAAATCCAGCATTCAAAGAAAGTGTGTGCTCCCTCTCAGTGTGTGTGTGCTTTATTATGCAGCTGATGAAGGTGTGTGTGTGGATTTATCTGACTTTTTGTGTAGGTGTGCAAAAATGAATTCCCTTAGTGTGTGGCACTGAAGGCAGCACCTTAATTAACGCATGAGGTGATGTAAAATCTACGCCCCGAGCTTCATCGCTCCTTTTCTTACATAATTAAATGATCTGAAGTTGTCGACAGTAAACAGTAAACAACAACAACTCTCCGTCCTCAGGCTTCGTTTTGTTTCTCCTCTTTGTACAGATAGAAAACATTTCATGCTTTAGATGAGCCACACCAGCAGACGCAACAGCTCAAACCGGTCCAGTTCCTGAAGAATCCCTCAGGGCCAGACGACTCCTCAAAGCAAAACCAGGATTAATGATCTTCAACATGAAGACTCAAACTGGTTCCCTCTGGTGTTTAATTGGATTTTCTTATTTATGATGATGCTCACAGTGAAACAGAGACTCTACTGGCTGCTGCAGCTCCGAGGTCAGAAAGAAACTTTATCCACCTGTTAAATTAGATCAACTTGAAGTTATACACTTTTTTACCATGTTTCCCTTCCACTAAACTTTCCAATAAAATACATGTCCATGGCCAAAACTCATGCTAGACTTTGCTTGAAGAACAGTTTGATGGAGATGTGATGCTATTAAAATCAGAAATGTACTTAAATCTGTTAAACCAAACGTACATTGTTCATCATTTCACATTAGATGCTGACTGCTCATAGCTACTCCACAGAACCCCGCCTTCTTCATTACCACTAGAGTAATATCTGCCGTTCTTTTTAGTCACAAAACCTTCAAATTGATATAATTTTAAGTTTAAAATGCACAACACATGTTGAACAAACATTAATATTTTAGATAAGTGAGGAATTAAGACAGGATTCTGAAGCCTGCATTTCTGACAGGACATTTCCACAAGAAAGAGAAAGAAGATCACACCTCGAAAGCCCCGGGAGCGCCAACCCTCCAGCTGGGAGGAATGTTCAGAGGGCAGACTTGGTGAATAATGAGTAAAAGGTGAAGCAGGAGATGGAGAAACATCAGACAGAATGCAAAAACACTGAAAGGAGCTGGAGAAGTGGGAGGTAATCTTCCTCAGAAGCAGGTTATGATGTGATGTACTGTTATCCGTGTTGTTTTGATTTGCTACCTCTCAGGTTTATTATTATGTCCTCTGCAAAGCTGCTCCGGCTGCCACTCAGCGCTGCACCCAATAAAGCTTGTAGCTGCTCTGTGTGGAGCCACACAGAGCAGCTACTTTTTCACAAGTAGCTATTTATATTAAAACAAGCAACAATATGAGAGAGAGGACATATTAAATCCCCTCCCTGCTGCAGCCATGCAAGGGTCCAAACATTCATGGTTCTGCATGAAGCTCCAGATTTATTAAACTGGGATTCTGCTCTGACTGGAGAAAGAAAGCGAGTGAGCGAGTGAGCGTGGACGGCCCAAATGGAGACGCGCTGGCTGGCCTTCTCGCTTCATGTTGGGTGTGATGTGTGTGTGTCTGTGTGAGATCCATCACCCAATCTGCCAGCAGAGGCGGAGCCCTAAAAACTGCCTCGGAGCGGCTCTAATTGGCTTGAACGTTCATGTCATCCCTCCACCGCGTTCTGTCAGATCAGGAGCTAGTCAAGCATGATCCGCCGGCCCGCTGTCTGCTCAAACCCGATGTGAACTCGACGCACGGCACCGAGGCGATTGGACCCCGGAGAGGCCGGCTGGTTGAAGCATGTAGGGAGAATTAAAGGCGTTTTCTCTGAGCTCTATCTGGCGGTAACAGGCCTCCATCTTCAATCGCTCCTCCTCCTCACACAAAACGCTTCTTCACTTCCTTGATGTCGGCAATCCCTTAATCCACTTCATGTGGTGCGGGGCGAGGTTTCCTCCTGCACCGGCATGGCGTCCAGCTCCAGCCTTCCTCAAGTTTTGTTGAACAATAAGCTGCAGCTCCAACATTTATGTCAATATTTGCTTCATTATTCTTCCTCATATATAATAAACTGATAATGTTAATATCCAGTTTATACTGTAAAGCCTCTCCTCTGGTTTGTGGACGTCACGGTTTAAGAGAGTATTAAATGCCACTTAATTATGTGATAATACTCATAAAGAGCAAACATGGGTTGATTAACAAACCTTAATAAATGCAGGCTGAGATCTTTGTGAAGTCCCTGCAGAATAATAATTGGAATTAAACACAGGAGTCTTCTCATATTAACGCCAACATTAAAGAGACGATATTGAGAGTTAATAAGGATGCACTGATACTGTTAAACTCCCCGATTGGCTGAGAAAATTAAATGCGTGTCACTCCAAATGTACGGAAGAACGTTTCCACGGTGACAAGCAGAAATTTCCTCCAGCGCCTGGAAACGATGAGAAACTTTCAGCAGAAATTCAGTCCTGAACGGAGAGAGGATGGACCACCACAGATCCATAGGTCAGAATGGCCTAGTCAAAGCCTGCTAGCAAAATAAAACTGTTTCACCAAAACAAAATGACTAGAAAAAAATTATTTACATCTAGAAATCTTGAGATGTAATCAGCAGCTTAGTGCGGTTCTGGTTCTTTGAAATAAACTCCATAAAAAGGTTATTTTAATGGAGAATAATTTGATGTATTAATACATGAAGTATTTCCTTATCTAAAGTATAAGTTCACAAAATGCTCAACTTCTACTTCAAATTACTACTTCATTTTCCTAATAGTACAACTTTATTCTGGTTATATTTGTTCTTGCTTTATTTCAACTTTGTCATCCGACTTTTTCCTCGTTTTACTGCGACTTTATTAACGTTACATTTTGACTTTATTCTTGTAATTGAAACATTGCAGAAAACCCTCTGGATGTTTGGCTTCACAAAACCCATCGCTGGAGAAAAATCCTGATTTTATGGAGCTCCTGCTTTACCTCACAACACCAGCTCTATTTTTATTCACCTTTTCACCGACGACTGGACCAATCGCTCTGGTTAGCAGTAGGAGTTTTATTGGTCGCTTTAGCTACAAACTGCAGCCTTGAAGGTAAATTCTGGTATTAAGCTGGTGGACTGGGAGTGGACTGGGAGTGGACTGGGAGCAGACAGTGGAGTAATCAGCAGTCAAGTGAATGTGGGGGAGGGCGGCAGTGCAACCTGGAGGAAGTTGAAGGGGGATGAAGGATGTTACCTGTGAATCCGTCTGACAGTTGTTTCACCACTGCTGGCACAAACTCATCAGCAATATTAATCACAGTCTGATTCCTGCTCAATTATTCTGAGCAACAACAACCAAACAGCCTTGTGTGTAAAAATATACACTTCCACATGAAACAGGTTCCCTGAAAGACATCTGTACTCTCCCCAAGTAGAAATCGTTCTCCTCTTCGTACGGCGATGCAAGCGTTTTACAGCTGCACAGCGTCTTGTTAGTGCGCTGATGTGGCAGCAAGAGACAGTTCTGAGAAACTCAAGGACTTTAGCATCCAGAAATCATGCAAACTAACGTTAATGTACCACAAACAGCCCTCCGTGATCATCAACCTTGATGGTCGGTTCTGATTCATACGGAAACGTAAACATGGCTGATTTGATGCTTTCTGCTGAACTGTTGCTCACCTGAGTGCCGATGGACCAACAGCAGATTTCTGCTGGAATTCCAGAGAAACTGCAGGAATCTGAGGTACGGCAAGCAGTTTTTATCACAGCACATTTATTTACATCACAGCTTTGGCTGTAAAGGTACACACTGTGATCAGATGGAGGGCAAGGAGAAAAGCTTTGTGCAGCACAGAAACACTTTTCTTTCAATGAAACAGTTTAGTTTGCTACTCTGGAGGGTTTACTTTAGACAGCAACTGCTGCTGTCCATCAATCTGGGAAGGGTCAAAGGTCATCTTCAGACCATCCAGACCATTTGAAGTGTGTCATTCTCCAGAGGCAGACATGACAGATAAACAGCTGCCAGTCAACCCAACCACCAAAAACCCAACAGATTCTATAGGCCTCTGCTAGCAGGTCAAAGGTCAAAGTGGAGCTGTTTGGTCACAATGAACAGCTAAATGTTTGGAGAAAACCAAACAACTCACACCAACTGTTAGGTATGGTGGAGGAGGGATGATGCTTTGACTTCCTGGCTAGAGCCTGATCTCTGCAGACTGAAATGTTCCAGAGTCAAACCAGAGACCCTAAACCTAACCCCAACCCCAACCCAAACCCCAACCTCAACCCGAATCCTAACCCCAACCCGAACCTCAACCCCAACCTCAACCCGAATCCTAACCTAACCCCAACCCCAAATCTAACCCCAACCCGAACCCCAACCCGAACCCTAAACCTAACCCCAACCCAACCCGAACAGATTGTTGAAAACACGCTGGATCATCTCTCCTCCATACCCAAACTGATTTGTGAAAGAGTGCCTTCTCATGATGCTTTGTGTTGGTTTGGTGAAGCTCAGGGTCCAGCAGGTTATTTGCCCAGCCTTCATCTCTTGTGGTGCTCCTCATCCCTCTGCTCTGCCATGTTATTAAAAACAAACAGCTCAATTCTCCTTAGATTGCCGCTGAGCCCAGTCCAGACAAACACACAGGAATCCTGAGCGGAACCGCAGAGCGGACCCAGAACCTGGTCTGGAAACCTCAGGACAAAACGAGAGCATTTAAAACAACAAACACTGATTATATGGAAGGAGAGCAGAAACAATGTTGCCAGTTTATGTGTTTATGCTGCAGATTGGTGTAGAAATTTGGGACTGAAAAATAAAATAAACGGTAAACTCAGAGGAGCAGGAATAAATGTGGATAAATCTGCATTTATTTCCAGTTAAAATGGCTAAATTTATGAGCCTGGAGATGAAGGAATTATAATTATTCAGTATTTTAAGCACGGTTTGATGCGTCTACAAAATGGAGGACATGCTAACAGCCACCGAGGCTCGAGTCAGGAAATCACTGCACCCCGACAGCCGACCACAACATGCTGACAAGAAGTCTGCTGCGTTTCATTGACCGTAAAACTGGAAAAACTGGAATCACAAAAATTTATTTGCTTTGTGGAAAAAATACATATTTGCGCTGTTAATCTTTCTCATCATGAGTCACATGATCAACAACCGGATGTTACGATTGGAGGAAAACATGAAGATGACGACAGGAAGATGGAGCGGCATGTTTTTAATAACTTATCATATCAACTCTCATTAAAATGTGATTTTAATTTATTTTCTTATCTAATGGAAACAACAAAATTTTTTCTCCACATTAGTAGAATATTGACAAAGATTTGCTCACATTTATAACCCAAACCATACCAGGAACTGGCTCTGAAGGATCATGGAGGGACTGGCCTAGTCAAAGTCCATCAAATTGACTTGTTATGTGGTGACTTTAGATTGACTGAAACATCTCAGCTGGTAGTGAGGAGAGGGACGGCTGTCAGATGGAGACCAAAAATAAAACTGTCACTCTTTTACATAATTAAAATATGTTTTAAATCTATATAGTTTTACAGTTTAATCAGCTTTCAGATCAGCTGTTTTATGTAACGAACCCTGAGCACTCGCATGCAGAGCCACAGATTAGAGGATGGATTAAAATGTGGCTAATGGAAGAATGTGATTCTCTGTGATTCTCCACTTCGGGCCGGCCGCCTCTTCTTTATGCATTAGGCCGGAGCACTCAGGACAGCGCAAGCTAATTCTTTCCCTGAAGAAAGTAATTAGAGCGGCGTACTCGTCTGATGCTCAGAGGAGGCCGAGCGTCAGTAGGTGGTGAGCGAATTGGAGCGGGGGAGGAACACAGAGAGCAGAAAACGGAGCTTTTTCAGACCGAAGCATCTCTAAAAACGCTCCATCCTCCCTCAGCGATGAGTGCTGCTAAAATCTGTTGGTCCTGCATAATGAGGGGAATTATTAGGCTGCTAGCAAACGGAGCCGATGGAGGGAGGAGAGCAGAACATGGGAGCCGGTCGCTTTTAAAAACCTGCGCTTTATTTCCATTTCAAGTCAAATTCAGATTTCTTTATTCCACTTTCAGAATATTAGGTCCATAATGTAGGAGATGCTGTAACATCCTGGTCCACAGGGGCAGAGTTAAATGATTTAGTGTTTGACACAGTTACAGTCGCTGAGCTCTAAGTCGTCCAACAGAAAACCAGGGAAGAGACGTCGTTTGGGGCTTTGAGCAAATTCTGCACCAGTTTATTCACAACATTATGAGCTTTCATGTCAGCAGCAGAACAAAAAGTCTAAAATAGTTCTCCAAAGTTTTACACATTTTTAAATGCCTCCATCAAAATAATCTTACAAGAATAAAGTCGTAATAGTATGAGAATAAAGTCAACGCGTAATAATTTTATTCTCTGTTTTTTCATAGTGTGGTATTAATACTCCATCATAAAATTTAATGTGCTAGAAAATGAAAACCAAACTAAAGTTATGGAGAGAACTTTCTTCAGATTAAACATTTATCTGCAAAAACACTTTAGATTCAAAAATACACCATCAAAAACAAACTAAACACCACAAATACATTTATTTTTATTTCCCTGAGTGAATCAAGTTACCAAATCATGAAATATTTTTTTTATTCACGTTTGTCCAGGTATAGTTGTATTTTCCTTACACAAAATAGATTATATTTATTTGTAAACCAGGAAATAAAGGTGAACTAAATGTTAAATCTAAATGTTCATGTCTTCATCTCTGCATCATCGTGACTGCTGAGATGATGAGTAACTTTATCTAAAGCAGAACAAACAGCTGCAAAACTCAACCAGTTGATCATTTTCTCTTTCAGATTCTGGATGAGATGAAAACATGAACAGGGCTGATGAAAACATGAACCCTGCTGGGTCAGGGTTCACTATGCCGTCGACGCAGGAAGATCCTCAAAGTTCTACTTTTATTTTTCTCTCTTCTATGCAGCTGGAAGCTTCAGCAACTTTTCACTAACAAAGAACTAAAACTCAGAGGAAAACAGAAACATGGAGATCTGAAGGCTTCCTGAGACGACAGAGACTCAGCCATGATGCTCGTTAGTCTGGAAGGATGGCTCAGTGCTGGAGGTGAACTTTGACCTCCAGGACCTGCCAAGTTATTGTCATCTATTTGCTGATGGATTGGACATGATGGGAACACATGGAAATGTGTGTGTGTGTGTGTGTGTGTGTGGGTGTGTGTGTGTGTGTGTGTGTGTGTGTGTGAGCTGTCACCACTGGTGTCTCTGGTATAAACTGGGTTGCTCTGGACTCTGGCTGTCATGTCATGTTAGCTAAAGAGCAACATGGAGCCGTTACTGTGGGGAACGATCACATCTGCAGATAAAGACGAAATAAAGAGGAACTGGTTGCCATGGAGACATCATTACTAATCAAATGTCTCCAGTCTGTTTTAATCCAAAATGGCAGCTAAGCCATGAGTCAAACCTTCATTTTAATGCTTAATTACCCATTTAGCAACATCATATCAGAAGCTTCATGTTCCTCTAATATCAGAAAAAACTATTTCCCATTATAGTGTTTATATTAATAAATACAGTTAAAATAACGTGAATAATTATGTTCATGCGATAAGTCATTAAGAAACAAGCCACGCCTATCACTTCCTGTCTTTGTCGTTTCTGTCAGTAGTAATGTCTGGTTGTTGATCACGACTCGTGTGACGCTAGAAAATGGCAGTTTAACAAAACACACTAATCTTAATACAGCCGCAAAACCACCTTATGGTAACGCAAAGACTTTACAAGGACACTTCCTGCTGAGAATATCAAAATAAAAGCACTCCCTCCAAACCAGATTTAGTGCAATAAATAATGAAGGAATGGAAAACAAAGTCAGGGATAAACAGATGCTCATTCAGTCATTAAAACAACTAAAAGGAAAAATTCAACATTAAGATTTTAATCTGTTATTTTTCTCAGACCAGAAATTCATATTTAAATTTCTAATGGGGTTAAATATATTAAATTTTGATAAATATCAAGGAGTAGACAAAGAGTGAATCTACCTTTTACTTCTTGCTGTTAATTTATTACTTTACCTCCCTCTAACTGTTCTGCACTAACTAAAACCAGAGGAAAGTTTCAGTGAGTTAACCACCCGGGTCAGTAAATGAGTCACACACCGTCAGCGTTTCGTTCCTCTTCCATTTAGCATTTGATTCTCTGAGTTTAGCAGCTGCTGTTAATAATGCTGCTGAACGTGTTTCTGTTTTCACATCCACCACATGCTGAGGGTGAATGATGCCAACATCACTTGGTTGGATGAGCAGCAGGGAGTCCATGAAATATGAATTCAGAGACAGTGCTGGAAAAATGATCCAGATTTACAATGTTTTCAGATGTAAATGGAAACCTGCATTGTAAACAACAGTTTACATGCCGCTAAAACAAAGGCTTCAGCACAGCAGTTCAAATAAAAGCTTCTATTTGCTGATTTAGTAAATGACACTAAGTTACATTGTTTGATACAAATGCATTGCAGTTTTATATGAAAACCTTTTTTCTAGCAATTGTTTTTCAATGAGTTTGTAGCATCAGCAGTTTCCTGTAGTAACAGAATCACAATATCAGAAACATGCTCAGTTTTACAGTTTCTGAACCTATGATTTAAATTTAAACACAAGATAATTCATAACATGAGGCTCTAATGCAGTTCTACATGAAGGGAATGCAATTTCTACTGTTTACATTTAGATAATGATATTATATTGTATTTAGTTTTTGTCCAGAGGATGATTTCATTTTTGCTAATTCTCTTTTGTAGTTTTCAGCAAACATTTTGTTTCCACTGCACAACCTGCTGCTGGAAAGGTTTGCAATAATATTATTGTTCTCAGTTTATATTTATAAAGAAGAAATTTATGATAAAGAACTTTTAGAATGAGCATCGGCTAAACATCTGAACATCATTTTCACCAGAACAGCGAGGTGATTTACAATTAAGTTTTGCATTTCTGATTATAAATTTATTGTAATTTGTGTTTTTAATTGTGTTGTACCCTGATTGTGCTTTTATGAAATCAGTAAATTAAAGCTGAGCTGCAGATAAGAGGGATTTTCTCAAAGCAAACAACAATTTTCTGTTAAATACAGTATTAAACATGGAGACTGTGAGCTCACACTGAAAACTAACAAAGAGAGAGGCAGATATTTAACGACGTCTTCAGATATATTTGCTACATAAAGCCCCAAAGAGAAGAAAAGCCGACCATCTGCATCAATATCCATATCTAAAAGAAAGAAAAACATCAAATGAATCACAATCATCCGGCGAGAGAAAAAGGAAAAATTGCAGATTTTCACTGAGGGAGAGAAACAAGCAGAAACTGGCCTTGACTCCATCAAAACATCCTTTTTATTTCCTTCAGAACAAAACAAAAGGCTATTATTAAACACAAGGCGGCCGCGGTTCGGGCTCGCCTGCAGCCCCGCGCCGCTGCAGGTGAAGCAGAAACTCAGCGTGTCAGCACAGCCAAAGCCGGGCCGGTCCATAATTAGTCGGCGGGTCGGTTCTGCCTCGGCGGCGCCGTCGCTACCTGGGAGGCGGGTCAAACGCTGAGAGCAGTCATGCCTCACGCGTCTCTCTAAAACATGCGTGACTCATGTTCAGCTGCAGGAATGCGCCGGCGCTGTCAGCCGGATCAGCTGCAGTGGAGCGCAGGAGGCGGCCCCGGGCGGGCCCCAGGGACCGGCGGCTAAGCTAACCGCTCACTTCACACCCAAAATCCAAAATCAACCACACATAATTAAATTCTGTTTAGTTTTTTATTTAAAAACGCTCACATCCTGTGGGATGCATGAACAGTGATGTGGGAAATATGTCAGTTACAAAACAATAACAGCAACAATAAGAGGCGAGGCAGCGAGAAGGCAGCAATGAAAGGAAACATGAAACAGACTCAGCACGGCGCTGACGTTTATATCAGCTGAAATCTGTCAATCTGACGTTTCTCTGCTCCAAACAAAGTCATTTCTAAATTCATCCAACTTTGAAATCCTGTATAAAAAAAGCTCTTTGTTGTTATTTTTGCCTGTGAATACATTTAGAGGAGCTGCAGTCGCACAGCAGCTTCTCATCAAGTCAGAATAAAATAAAACCTGCAACTCATGGTACAAAATCAACTGTTATGACCTGCAATTCAGTTTAAATATTAAGGCTTTTAATACAGCCTGTTTTATCACTAATTATGTATAATAATCAAGAGTGATTCCTTACTTCCTCTTAGCTTAGCTTCTCCATTTTTCGTTATTTGTTACAAAAACATCATCCGGTTTAAACTTCAGTCTTTAGTTTTGATAGATTTATGTTTAATTCATTTGAGAATAAGTCAGAATGGTTTTAATTGGTATATTTTACGTGCCATGACATTTACTGACCGGTTGGCCCGGTCACTCAGGACGTGGTACCGACCCACACCGGCAAAGGTTACAATGGCTGCATTAATCACCATGGTAACGGCTACAAACTAACCTGCCCTGTCGTCAAGAGGAAGTGGAGAAACACCAGAACCGACGATGAAGACGACCTGAAGGTTTCTATAAAGTTAACCTGGAATTCGTCCGTGTCACACTGCACTGATGCAGTAATTCATGCAAAAGGAGCCTCAAACAAGACACTGCAGCTATGATGTCATGTTTTCTCATTTTGGCCAGAATCAACCAAGATGAAGAGAATTAAATGCATCACTATATTCTAGTTTCCCTTTTTGATTGAAATAAAATGAAAACTTTTTGCTGACAGTGTACTTTACATCCAGTCCGCCCTGAACGGTCAGCAACTCCCAAAGAGGCAGAAAAACACTCTGCTGCAGTGTTTGGACTCAACAGAGGAAATCAATGCTGTCTGATCAATACTGCTGGCTTCTGACTTCACAGCCAGCAGCAGCTCAAAGAGGCACCACTGGCACCAAGTTTTCTATAAGTTTACCTGAGAGCTGCTGTTCCTTTTCTCTTCAAGCTGCTTTTTACATCCTGTTCTGTGCCGCCGTTAGCAGCCGCTGCCCAAAGCCACATCTATCAAAGCAGACAAGCTGCCACAGTCAATTGATTCTCTAATCGAATATCATTATTACCAGCAATTAGTGGCACTATGACTTGAGTCAAAAATCGCTAATTAGCCAAGGTGAGCTTCACGTTGGGAGTGGAGGGGAAGCGGCGCTCCGGTGTGGAGCAGCCCGAGTCTCGGCTCGGTGAGATGTTTGGGAGCTCCAATTAATCACTTCACTGTCGCCGTTGCAACGCGGCAATCAGAGGCAACTTCCACCTGTTTGTATTTGTTGCTCACTCAGCAGACGGCCCACCCAGGCCTGGTGCCGGATAATTACTGCTGATTTGTTGACAAACACCAACATTTTTTTCCTTCTTTAATGTAAATGAGCTCTTCACTGTTTAAAGATGGGGTTTGGTGTTCACATTACTTCACCATTATCATCCTTACTTCAGAGAGAAAGGATGCTAAAACATCACAAGTTGCTGCTTATGTCCGTCAGTTACAAACCAGAAATCCTCCAATATGGAGGTTCAGAGTTCCTTCAAAGTGTCCATGATGGACCAACACAAAGATCTAATCGTGAATCGGGACGTAAACAATCCAAGGGTTTCAGAAGTTTCATGGATGGAATCTGAAAAGTGTGGCATGCACTTTAACATGCCAGAGTCGGCTTGTTCTGGCACAGAGTAGAGCTTCAACTCTTTTGGGTTATCTCCACTCTGCACGCAACAGAAGAGGACATCTGTTGATTGCTAATCAAGTCTTCTTACAGTCAGACTTTGACTAGGCCATTCTAACAAATGAACATACTTTAATCTAATGCACAGGTGTCAAACTCCAGTCCTGGAGGGTCACTGACTCCCCTGCAACTTTTAGATGAGCCTCTGCTGCATCACCTGAACAGAATAATTAGGTCGTTATGGCTCTGGATCCAGGTCCAGGTCCTGGTCCTGGTCCAGGTCCTGGTCCTGGAGAACCGATCGAGACTGGAGGAGGTCATGAAGCCGTTTCATTCCAGGGTTTTGTACCTGAGGCTCATCTAAAACCTGCAGGACTGGAGTTTGACTCCCCTGATGTAAACCGTTCCAGTGTCGTTGCCAAAGTGTTGAACGACATCAGAGTGAATATAAACCAGATCGTTGGTTTTATTATACCTCAGTGACCCGAGATTCCTGGTAAACTGTTCAACCTGGGGCTTCTCTTGTTAAATACCTGCAACAACAGGAGATTATAACAACTAAGATCAGCTGCCATAGCTTTACAGATGATACACAGCTTCAGCTCTACAGCGCCACCAGGTGGCTCTCAACCCAAGTAATCTGATGGACTCAGATCTGAACTTCTCACTCTGAAATCCCTTGTTGCTGAAATGGACTAAAAATATGAACTCAAGTCCATTTGCAGCAAATTTATCCCACTTAAACTTTGTGGCTGAGCTGACAGCTGATTGGACGGCTAATAGTGTGAATGGGAGCGTCGATGAGCAGAGCGGTTCTGACCACGCCAATTCATCTTGAGAACAGTAGAAAAACACACACACAAACACACACACCGACACAAGTGGTGGCAGTGAACTCTCTATTTCGAGGAGAGTCAAATGTCATCGGAGAAGGGGCAGCAGAAAGACGGGGGGCTTTTAACTCCACCATGGAGGTCTGGCTTGGTGGCTGGAGAGCGGTCACGGTCAGCGGGAGTCCGCTCAGGTCTTTGTTAGGGCTCATTCTCTCAGCGACAGCAGGGGGGACGGACAGAGTCGGAGGCCGGTGGAGGAGCCGGAGAGGAAATCAATGGAGCTGCTGGAGACCATCCTCTCACTCGGCACGCTGCCGACACTCACACAGCTCTCAGGGCTTTCTCTGACTCTTTATGCCTCAGCGTGACCCCGTCTTTCCTTTTCTTTCTCCTCTGCATATAGCAGTCTGCCTGCACTCTGCTTCGCTTTACAATATGTTTGACATGAAGCAAGTCGGTGTGGGCAAAGCTGAACCCAGACAGGGCTGCAGCTGAATCTTGTGGAAAATAACTTCAAATCTTCTTACTATAATAATCATCCATTGTAGTTGCCACAACTCCCCATGCTGGTCTTCCATTGTGTTAGATGTTTAATTGGGTAAAAAGCCTCCCACGCTTCTACTAATACACACATTCTTGCAACCAGCAGAGACACATTTCCAGAGTCCCTCACAGGAGAAGCGGGACGATTCGGCCTCCATCTGTCTGCCGGCTACCAGCCTCCCAGCTGACAAACACTTTTCTCCTCCGTAAACAAGGTGTGGGCCACCAAGCAGCGCTGACCGCCGCTTGTCTGACCGAATATCAATAACAATTCTACATGTTCTGCTTCCTCAAATTTGAGTCTATTAATCTGTCTGGCATGTCGAGGAGAGGAGAAGAAAAACAGCCTTCGCCTTAGGCTCTGATGCGATATCTGCACCGTGACTCGCTGAGAATAATGCATGAAGGTGAAAAGTGTGTTCGATATGAACACAGCAGACCAAAGCTCACTTCTCTGCTGCTCATAATAATCCTTAGAAAGAGAAGCCAGGATCAATGAGTTATTTAGAGGAATGGACCAGAGATTATCTGCTCTAATGCTCCACAAACGTTTCAGTGAGTCGACTAACATGAGGGTCTGCTGCACGAAACCAAACCGGCTTCTGGTTTCCAACACGTTTTCTCAGTGTCGGTCTGTAGCTCAGATCTGTTTGTGAGAGACAAAGGAAAGACGATGTTGCCACGTCTGCAGTGGTTTTGGTTGATCAACTGTAGCAGATCCAGGTCCGGCTGGCGTCATCGTAACTCAGGCTGGATCTGAGACACATCAACAAACTGCTCCATGAACGACTTATGTTTAAGGAATAAGAACTTCAGTTTTGCACATTAGTCCAGATAAATCAGAAAGTGAAATTGCTTCTTTCCTTCCACCTTTCAGGTTTAGTAAAGTTCAAATGATCCTCCAAACTGGGCAGGAAGGGGATTTGAGGATTTCTGAACATTTGAGGATTTCACACTCCTGGTTGGTGAAATGTGGCAATATGGTTGAGTACTCCATCGCTCCAAAAGAACCAGACTGTTTCAGAAACAGAGAAATAACCTAACGTGCAGTGGAACCCAATAAATTTTCTACCAACCTTTTCATCATGAAGTTTCAAATCAAAACTATTTGATTAAATGTTGCACAAAATTCCCAATTTAAACTTAAACCCAAATTAAACTGGATGTTTATTGATATTAGTGTTATTCATTTCCATTCCTTATTTGCCTGATGTGGCTAAAAAGCTGAAAACCCCAAATCAGAAATAACTCAAAGGCGAATTTTTCTCTTATGTTTTCAGAAAATATAGATTTTCTACAGCAGAATCTGGTGCCGGGTTAAGATTATTTACTGAGTTTATCAGCCGTATTCAATGAAGTTGGTGCATGATGCAGTTCCACTTCATGTAGTTCACACTCCGACCACTAGGTGGAATCAATGCACAACCTTAGCTGAATGAAGTTAATTAGCTTCTCTCATCTTTAAAAGCTTAATATTTATTTTAGAAACCAGTAAGAAAACCGTTCAGTGAACATCAGCAGCATTTCAAATTTTTCATCTCATTTTGTTAAAAATACGAAAACACTGGACTTTAGGCTCCCAACATGACTGATGACATAAAACCTTTTAATACATAAATTTCCACCCAATGACACGCTGATGAAAGACGTGTCATCTCTGTGAGGGGGAACAATTTCTAAAGAACAATCATCATGGCGGTGCTGTGATGAAGGGCGATATTTTCGGTTTGAGTCAGCTGTCAACAGCGGAACAGTCAAAGCAAACATCAAAGCCGCAGAAACGAAAACCAACCAAGAAAACTTGTCACTTCACACCAGAGACTACTTACTAGAAATAGAGCAAAGCAGGTGAAAGAAATAAGCAAAATGCATTTATTGGGTCAGATATTGTTGATACTTTCTAACAAAAACATCAACATTCTGATTTCAGTTTTACAAAAATCTACCTGAAATAGTTGATTTAAAGGAAGAAGGCTGGAGTTATTTATAAAGACTATTCATCCATAGATGGTAACCTGAAAAAGTCATTTATTTTTATGTTATTCGACTAAAAAGCTGCAACAGTTGCATGGAGATAAAAAGTGAAACTGCTGCTTTAAGTGGAGTTATAGGGCTTAGCTCATTAGGCTAAATCAGCTAATTACATGGATATTCTGTTACAGTTCCTCCTGCTAATTAATTTGAATGACTACCACCACTGTGTTCAGGAAATGAGTCTTCCCAGAACAGATGAGGTGAAATAAAAAACACCACATCAGGCAGTTTCTCGCAGCACCTGAGAGGTTGAAGGCAGAAGTTCTCCTTCCATTATCGCACCGTCGGCAGGAAAACCAGACTCATTTTCTCCTGCTGAGAAAACAGAGGAAAAGCCAGACAGCAACAATTCAGCAAAGACAACAAAGTAAAAGCCTCCAGACAAAACGCTTTCACTCCACATTCATTTAACCAACATGATGCAAACCAGCCAGCGTTACGTGAGCTAACCGATGTCACGCTGGGCGACTTCCTGCTCTCAGGGTTTGACATCCGCCGAGTTTTATGACGGACGATCATCAACAGAAGCTACAGATGATCAAATTTCATGTGAGTCAGACTTTGTTAGACTTTGTGGGCTGGAGTCAGAAAGAAACAAATATTACTGGACGATAAATTGTCCCAGAAGTTAATAAATTATAAAATCCCTGTAAACAAAATTATCCTTAAAAGAAAATGTTTAGTTGAGACTGAAGACTTTTGTCTTCCAGTTTATGGTAGAAAGAGAAAAAGAGAAAAAAATGATCAATCATGCAAATGGAAATGATTGAGCTCATTTTAACTTATCATGTGATTAATTGATTTGTTTATTGCAACGGGCCGGATCAGAACCAGACATTTACTAAAAAAATGCGACCGGAGATCAGTGGAAACACCTGATGATGTCGTCATGAACAAACTGTTCACTCAATAACAAAACTCAACATTTTTCTTTTGTTCAGCTGCATTTTGTGAAACTAAAAGAAATATTGGAAACCCATTAAAGGCTAGAAAAAGCTCATTTAACCAGAACTTTTAAAAAAATAAAGCTTAATGACCAGAATAAGATTCTTCAAATCATTTTTAATTGGTTGGGTTATCAGATTCTTGTGGCTTATTTTTCTGTCAGAAAATGTGGTAGATTAATATTAAAAGGGAAGAAGACATCAGGCGGTCAGAAAACTTGAAAGTTGTCATCAACTCCTAAAGTTTTTCCCCAGTAAAGTGTTAATTCAGTTCTGCTTTCCAGGTCAAGTTAACTTCACTGCTAATTGTTTGAAGTGCCTCTGTTTGGTCCTCAGAGACCATTTCCAGCGTACGACGAGTACCAACCACCGAAAATGAATTCTGGCATATTGTGCCAAACAACATCATCTCAATTAGTGGTTGCACCTGTGCTTAGACCAATTATGCTCATTCACATCAAAAACAAATGACTCATAATGAGAGCGGAGCGAGCCGCTAAGGTCAGGGAAAACAATGATTGGATGCCGTTAACTTGGGTCTGCAGTTTGATGAAATTCATTCTGGATGGATTTAACGCTCAGGAAGAGGAAAAACATCTGACAGAAAGAGTGCATTGACATTTCTGTGATTCTGTGTTCATTATAGCCCGGTTCTGACCCGGTGTCTCGGTGAGCCAGGTGTAACCGTACAACTCCCACTCTCACGCCACTGAAAGTGTCTAACCTTGAAGGCACTCAAGCTGTAAATTGACAGTGAAAACACGGCGGGCTTTTAAGCAGAACCTTGTCGCGGATATGGAGTCGAGTCTGGGCTGTCGTTTAAACTTCAAGACGAACAGAGTGAACTCAAGGTCTGGAGCGGAGAGCGGGAATAAAAGAACAGCTCACTGGGAAACCAGGCTGAAAGACGGAGAGGAAGTCATGAAGGGCAGGAAGTGAAGTCGACTCAAAGGCAGAACCAGCAGATCAGATCTGTTCAAATTACATTTACATGGTTGTGAAAGACATTTAGTTGATTCTATGGTTTCAGAATTACCACAAGATTCTGGAGTATGGAGAACATCCTGCATGGGTCCAAAACCACAGAACCACAGCAATGTTATGGACTTTATGCTCCTAATGCAACATGTCAGAGCATCGTTTGGCTGTCATAACAGTCATAGGACTTTATTTTATTTCAGTACAAAAGACATGGAAAATATGAAATGTGTCATTTATCATTTACAGTTCATCTACGTATTCAGTAGCTAAGCTCTTGCTTCACTGGTTTCTTAACACAAGTATTTTCTCCCAAAATAGCCGGGGTGTGACTGAAGCCTTCGATGAACAAAATAAAATAATTAATTTAAAAAATGATTACAAAACTGAGGCAGGAAGGAAGCAGCTGCAACGACGACGAATCCAAGAAACGAGTGGCAACGGAAAATAAACGGGAAAAACGGAAGGAAAAGAGGAAAATAAACTAAATCAGAAAGAAATATGAGCAAAACATTAAACAGACATAAATTAGAACCAAGCCATGAGGACGAACAACAGAACCCAGAATAAAACCAAACCAACCCGAAACCCTGACAACGACAACAAGACGACTCAGCAGGCCGTCCCATTTGGATCCCAATCAAAAGATCCACTGAGACCCGTTAAAATGAAAACCACACAGAACCCGATAACTGAACCGATTCTGCTGGTCTCCATGGTGACTAACAACCAAACATATGGGCTCCATGTTGGGAAGGTCACCAACAGCAATGGGTTTAATACATACATTATTAACAAACAGGTAATAACTACACAATAGCATTTAACTCTATTTGGATCATATATTTATGTGGAAAGGATGAAATGTAAGCAGCAAAGCCAATAAGAGTCTGACAACACAGCAGTTACTTTTAAATTGTTAAGGTTAGATAATAGATAAACTGATGTTTAAAGGACTATTTAATCTGCAACTGAGTAAATTTCCCGTGGATTAATGACGAGGATGAAGGCGATCCGAGCAGACGTGACGGTAAAGGAGCACACCGACAGAAAGAGACGATCACATGAGTGTCGGCGGCAGCCGGCGTGGCAGCAGAGGCTCCTGCTCACAGGTGTGAGAGGAAGAGGAGGAGAATGGAGCTGCAAAAGAAATTCAAATGTCTGGATTTTCACACCGTTAATTTAGCCGTGCAGAGCTTCGTCGCACCATTCTCTCACTCTTCTCCGCTCCTGTCGGAAACATGCTAATTAGGGAAGCCGGCTGACGTGAGCGAGGTTTAAAGGGTAATTAGCATAAAAATCCTACATGCTGTATTTTTACTTTCTCTAATCAACACCCTCACACGTACACGTTTTCTGATGTGAGAAAATGTGGCTTGACGCAATTAAAAATGAAAATTAGCATCCAGAAGGAGGGAGGCAGACAAAAAACACAACATTCTCTTGAATTTTGTTCTTTGTCTCATTTTATCCACTTTATTTCCAGATGAAAGCAGAAAAATGTAATTGTTTTTGCAAACAACATGATGAGCAGAGTTCTCCGTTTAGCAGCAAACTTATTCGTCTGATTTGTGCTGGAAATGTTTCTCTCTAATGAAGTCTCCTGAGCCTCAACTGAATACGAGCTTTACAGAACAAACCTGGACTAAAAGGCGATTTAAAGCCGTAGGTGAGACATTAAAACTGGTTTTATAAAGTTTGTAGCAAAGTGAAGCATTCAGAGGAGTTCATCAGGTTGAATCTAAAGTCTTTTGACACAAGTCGAAGAAAAGTCTCGAGTTTCTGAGGAGGAAGTTTAGTAAAGTGTTGTGTTTGAAGGGAAACTCAGATGTTTTTAGGAGAAAACGAGTTTTAAATCAGTAATCCAGGTTAACGATGCAGCCACATCGTTTATAGGATAAATTCTCACGTCTGATGCAGCCGTCCAGCCAAAGTTAGCTTCTCTTCCTATGAAACGTACAATAATTACACAAATAATACAGAAAATTCAGTCTGAGTTAAACTAGTAGAAATGGATTAAAAACAAAAAATACTTTTATTATGATGATCTATTGATGTATTTTACTCTGGATTATAAGACATAAAACATTTATATTTGTGGAGTTTTGACAGTTTCAAAATTATTAGAAAACCGTTTATGACATCAGAATTAAAATAATTTGGAAGCAAAACAGCAAGAAACCAAAATGCAGGTCAGAAGGTCATTTTGTTGAAATTACATTAAGTCATCTAATTCAGAGTTTTCAGAGTCTGTATAGTCATTTTTAAAAAGCTAAAACAAACAACAGGTCGCTGTGACAAACTCCAGACGTCCCAGTCTAATAAATCAAACGCACCTTTTCACAGGAGAATGTCTCCATCTCTATCCAAACTGCAGAAAATGTTGCTTTAAAGCAGCTTTAAGTAAAAACAGAAGCACCATAATCTGGTTTTGAAGCGACACCATGTCACGTTACCATGACAACCAGTCGTTTCTTTACTTTCACCCATTTATTTCCGATCCAGATGGTTGACGGACCTGGATCCGAAACTCTGTCTTTGTGTTCTAGTTGTTCCTGCTGAAACACGTTGCGTTCCTGCGCTGGACGCTGTTGGCCTTTAAAGGGCGTCCAATCAGCTCCAGTTTCATCAGCAGCAGCAGATTTCTGCTCCGCTGCAGAGCACAACCAAACGGCAGCTCTTTACTCTGACCTATGCACCTCATTTAGGAAGTTTCATTTCTTGTTTGCTTTAAAAGGACAAAAGAAAAGTTTAATAAGGTCTGAGCTGAGGTTGAAAACAACTTATAGTACAACTTTTATCCAACCTGGCTGTTAGCTAACCTGCTCCATGTGCCGAGACGACGGAGAAGGAAAAGCAACGTGTCTGAAGCGCAGGCGGAGCTCCGTGACCTCAGCTGACCTCCGGGCAGCATATGGCAGCACACCTGGCCGGCCCGGAGGGACGGGAGACCGCCTGGACGGAGCAGAGAAGGGTGGTGCTGCCCGGACGCCCGGAGCGGTCCATATGCTCCGCTATTGGTTCAGAGACGGGCCAAACTGGGTCAGATCACTGCTTTCAGAGCAATGAGGCCTCTAATCTGGGTAATTCATCCTTTGAATTATAAATCACAAGAAGATCACCATGTGGTTTGAAATGAGCCCCAAAACCCTGTTCTGCATAAATCCCGTTTATGCAGAACAGGATTAGGGCCACAGGAAAAATATATATTCTGATTCTGATCTTGAGATTAAAGTCAAAATTCTGAGATTAAAATGAGAATTTTGTGATTAAAGAAAAAATTTTCTTTTGTTCCATTGGTCAACTTAATTATCAACAATTGATAAAAGATAAAAATAAATAAATCAAGATAACATTAAGCCTTTGGACCTGCCCGGTTTCTCTTCAGATTCTGGTCCAGAATCTGACCAGGAAGTTCAGGTCAAATCAGAACCAAACATCAGAACAAACACCCAGCTGAAGTTGGCTTCTGATTGGGAATATGGCTAAAGGGCGATTCCACCTAATTTCCACTTCCTTCTGCATCTTTAATCTGTTTTAGTAAAAAGAAAAACTAGATAACTCTGTTTGCGATTAGTAAATCTTTTATTTGGCCGATTTTTTTATGCATCTGGACACATTAGAAACAGTCCAATAAATTAGAATATTCTGCTCTTAAAGCAAAATCAAACAACAATGTTTATTTCAATCTGGATGGACTCACACAGAGAAAGATATCAGTTAGAAGATTTAATGGTACAAAGTTCTTTGGCGCTCGAACGCAGAAGAAGACTTCTGAGCTGAGGATCACCAAGGGCAGGTGGTCGGCTCGGCGAAGCTCAGGCAGTCTTCTCCCCCCGGTTCGAATCCCGGTGATGGAGCGAGTCGTGTGAAGGAATGCAGAGGGAGCCTGGAAGGTGACCGCCGGGACGGAGGAGGAGATGGGGAGGTGGCGGGCCGAAGCACGACTGACGAGCAGGAAGACCGAAGGAAACGCGTCCTTTTGGAGGAATCTGTGCGCGGTGATTGGCTGGAGCGGAGCAGCGCGCCAGACCTGATTGGCACGGCGAGGGCGTGGAGGATGATGATGCGGATCAGCTGTGCTCCATCTCCCAGCTTGAATTTTCGCCTAGGCTTCATTTCACATCAAAGATTTCACTACAAAAGGTTTTTCAGAGTCCAGTTTCATTTATACTTCAGTAAACATGTTAAATATTAATTTTTTCTTCATTACAGACAAAATCCTGGACTATATTTTTATTTTTATGGATTATTTTGCCTTTTATTGGAGGAAAATCCAACAGAAAGGCTGCTGATGAAGGCAACAATCTGCAACGGTTGCCAAGACAATTATCACCTCCTGTATCTGCGTTGGAAGTGTTGGACCCGCCCAGCCGGTCCCCACGGTGATGTCACTGTTACCACGGAGACGCAACTCAGAGACCCGCAGCCCTGCCAATGCCCAGCAGGGGGTGAGGGGGCTGCTGGTTCCCCCCAGAGCGTACAGCCATCTGCGCTCAGACTCATCTCTGCGGTTCTGACGGTTCAGAACAGGAAGAAGTTTTTAAACCCGTTCATGAATCAGCGCTTCTGGAAATGAAGCTTCAGGTTCAGCTCCTCTCCACCGGAACCGAATTAGAGTCCAGATCCGGTTCTTTATGGATCCGTCTGGAAGCATTTCAGGGTCCGCAGGGGCCCCAGAACCCCGTTTATAGAAACCCATAGATCCTCTCCTCTCCTCAGTGCAGACATGCTAACAACATGTGGATCAGAACAAACCGGGTCACAGAGACCGAACACCGTACGACTCGGCCTCCTGGTCCGAGTTGGTATCATGATTTCCCATCATTTCTTACGGACACAGCGACTCGTCTGAATAGCGGCGTCTGCTCCTGTGATCCTCGCTAACAGCCAGCTAAAGAGCCGCTAACGCCTTTTAGCTCGTTAGCGCTGGAATCTAGTGAGACCAGATCGACTGAAACGGACATATGGAAGGAGTCTGGCAGCAGACTGGCAGCCCTGATGCCAAGTCCTTCAAAACATTCACACACACACACACACACACACACGCCCACGCATACGCACACGCACACACACACACGCACGCACGCACGCACACACACACACATACGCACACACACACACGCACACCCACCCCCACACACACAGACACACGCACACGCACACGCACGCATGCACGCGTCTGGCAGAGAAAGGTTTGAGGCCGGCCTTCATTCTGGAGCTTCCTTGATTTCTCCACTTCACCTAGTGGAAATCAAGGAAGCTCCAGAATTCCCACGATGCTTTTGTGGAGCAGGTTTCCAGCTAATCGGACAGCAGAAAGTCAGGGATGAGGGACAGACTGTGTGTGTGTGTGTGGGGGTGTGGGGGTGTGTGTGCGTGTGTGGGGGTGTGTGTGCGTGCGTGTGTGTGTGTGTGTGGGTGTGTGGGGGTGTGTGTGCGTGTGTGTGTGGGGGTGTGTGTGCGTGTGTGTGTGCGTGTGTGTGTGCGTGTGTGTGGGTGTGTGTGTGCGTGCGTGTGTGTGTGTGTGTGTGTGTGGGGGTGTGTGTGCGTGTGTGTGTGCGTGTGTGTGTGTGTGGGTGTGTGTGTGCGTGCGTGTGTGTGGGTGTGTGTGTGCGTGTGCGTGCGTGTGTGTGCGTGTGTGTCGACAGCTGGTCTCAGCATCCACTCTGAGTGGCAGGTTGGCTGCTGGGTGGAGGAATCACTGAGCAGCAGAGCACTCAAAAGCTCTTCCTGGATTTACTGTTCAGCTGACTGAGACGCTCTGAAGAGTTCAGACCTGAAAATCATCCTCAGTTTCTCATCCTCAGTTTAACCTCCTTTGCTTTTGCTGCTCCTCTCTAGATCTCTTTGGTCGTCTGGTTAGAAAGATGCTGGAGTAGGGGATATGGATGTTGTTAAAATGGAAGAGTCAGTTTGAACTTCCTTCCTCTCTGTAACCTTTTAAACTCCTCTGGGATCTGGGGTCAAAGTTCAAGTGCTATTTGAGCTTTAAAGCTAGTTATTTCTAGAACCTTGTATATAGTTTGCGCTGCCAATCATTTCAGAAACATCTCCTCCATGACTCTGGTTTACACCACTGATTCTGAATTGCATTCAGGTCTGGACTTTGACTAGGTCATAAAGCAACAGGAAACATAACTTAGTTCAATTATCGTTCACGTTACAACCTTCAATAAAAGTCTAAATAAATGAAAGTACAGAAGAAATCTTTCCATGAAGCAGCAGGTGAGTAACCTCTCTTCCTGAAGCGCCTGCACTGCAACATTCCACATTTCAAACTTTCTCCAATCTTATTTTCCTCAAATAGACACAAAGTTCAGCTTTTAAACTGTTAAATTGTCTGATGAATCATTTTCTGAACGTGTTTCTGGAGCCAGCAGCTGCAGTGCTTTAATCTCAGCGTAGGGCAGCATCATCGCTTCACCCAACTGTTGCCTAATCCTCCTCTCTGCCGGAGAACGGCAGCAGATGGGTTTGTTCCTTTGTTAATAATGAATGATCCTGGGTATGATGTGAAGCAGCAAAATCTGCTTTTATACACTTGTGTGTGTTTTTTTAACGCGGTGACAGAAATGTGATGCGACTCAACCTGCGGCGCTGCTGTCGCTGCCAGCAGATGAGGCGCTGCGGTCGGGTTGAGAGGACCGGACGAGCCCCCGTCTCCTGGGGCGTCGGGGGGTCGGAGAGCAGCGTGGTCCCGGCGCCACGGGCCGCTGTGGGCCGCCGCCGCCACACACATTCAGATAAAGACGTATGAATGCATCCAAACACACACAGCTCTGCTATCTGTCACTGGCCTGGACATGCCCAGATGTTCCTGCGCCGTCAGAATCACAACACGCTCCACATGTCAGTCGACGCTCCAGAAGGTTCTGGAAAACAGACCTTTCACTTCATAAATAGCTGATGGGAGCTGCAGGCCCCAAGAGGCAACGCGACGCAAGACTCTGGATTTTTTAATCCTGAGCATCAAGCTGTTCAAACATTCAACGTTATTATCCGAACAGAGTTTGTTCGCAGTAATCCGGCTGAGATGGAGGGAAGGAAAACTTCAGCTGGAACATTTGCTGGGTTTTCTCCATACTCCGACTCGCCATGGTTACTCTGAACGACTGAAACAACTTCACAGGAGAAAGAAACTCAGGATGGAGGACAAAATGTAGAAGTTCTTATAAACAAGAATCGTGTTTGTTCTGTTTAGAACAGATCAGTTAAAATGCACTTTCACCACTTTTCCCTTTTCAGTTTTTACATGATTCTTCAGTAGTCAGATTACTTTTTCAAGTTAACTGGTTACCGTGGTTACGCCAGATGCAAAATAACAATTAAGTGGCTACAGAGGAGTAAATTTCTGCCAAAAACCAGGAAGATTCAGAGATTAGTTCATAGATTTACAAGCAAAACTCGGTTTTCTATTATACTGAAAAGTCATAAAATTCCACAAATAAAAATGTTAAATTCACATCATTAAAGGCAAATTTACAATATTAAAACTAAGATATTTTCTGCCTATAGAAAGTCAGAAATTTGTAATGAAAAACTCAGAAGTGTCAGAAATCTTGCTGTCAGAACTGGGCTGTTTTCCTGGATCAGAACGGCTCCGGGTCCAGACCCGGTGCCGTTCTGATCTTCCTCAGATGTTTGTTCTGCATCCATCTGAGCCCGGATCCGGCCGGCCGGGTTCCGACCTCTGCCTTAGAGAGTCCCGATTGTTTTTGTTCGTCACAAATATCTGACTAACCTCAAACTTCTGAGGTTTGTTGAAACAAAAATTGGTGTTTTAATCATTAAGTCACTTCTTGGAACAGAGAATACCCATGTTGTGTGATTGTAAATATCTAATTATTTTTCTGTCTGCGTAGAGCAACAACAGAGTAAAGATGTTTGAGTTCTTTGAAGGAAAAGTGTAAAAAGGTGCAACAATCATCAGATTTTAATTTAAATCATCAGATTTTAATTCCATTAAATATTTTCACCAAGCACTTCTAGCATCCTGCACCTTTGCTCTTCTAACGCTAAACCCTCCTGAAGGAAAAGTGAGGCTGTTTCACCTCAACAGCTGCAAACCTGATCTGAACATATTGAGCATAAATAATTCAAACGGTGAAGCTTGGTCAGGAGAAATGTGGAGCGGAGCTGTCCAGGTTCCCTCCCAGTCTCCAGCAGGACAATACAGTAATTTCAGTGAGATTAGAGCTTCATCAGGCACCAGGAGGTGACAGCCTCTTTATTATCCAGCAGAAATGAAGCTAATTTAATGCCATTGATCTGGAGTCTGTCAGCAGCTCAGAGCCTAGCAACAGGCGTGAGGTCTGCGCGTGGGCGCATGTGTAACAACCGCTCGCATCCTTTTATTGAATATGTTATTATTGGAAATACATATTGCTGCTATGAAATGTCATGAGAAGAAGTTTGTTTTATGTCTTCAATAAAGTTTTATATCAAAGTTTGGTTCATTTATTATAGCTTTCATCAGTTTTTATTCTCTACATAATTTACCTCAACTGTTTTTCTGGAAGTCTTGAAATAAGTTAAACTTTTTCTGCAGTTTAATGTCACAAATGACAGACAGCAAAAATCACAAAAAACAAAACTGACTTTTCAGCAAAATATCAGAGCTTAATTCAAGTAATTCCTTAATACAAATAGTTTCACGGGCAGATTATTTCACTTATAACAAGAAATTTCCTCATGTGCTTTTAAAATTCACTTTAAAGAATTATTGTTGGCTTAGTTACATTTCAAGTCCACTAAGATATTTGCACTCAGAAACTAGAATAAAACTTGGTAAGATTTTGTATTTTTGCAGTGTAGGTAAAAAAAAACTACATTTTTTTAATGTTTGCTTGACTTTATGAAAAACAGTAGATGTGTGTCGATCATCATAATTTGGAAAATGGCTGCTGAGAATTTAATTGTAATTTTAAAAATATTTAAAACAGGTTGCCATAGCAACCATTAGATGCTATTGTATGTATGTTAGCTGGTTTGTTGGAAGGAAAAAGCCTTTTCTACCATCACAAATGTAAACACATCGACTGTTTAAGTCTACTAGGACTTTAACTAGACCTGTAATGAGGTGAGATGAGGATGTGTGATCCTGTGGGCCGTTTCTCTTCCCAAGGCTCAAAAACTTTATAAAACACGGGATGATAATCTGGGGTTTTCTCCAACAACAGGTTGATGTTCCTCCATCAGTCCGCAGACCGAAACCCTCCAGACGTTTAATTTAAATGTTGGTGACAGAATCAGGTGCAGAAACATTTTGTTTCTTTAACATTTCATCTTCCTTCAGCTGTGATGCGGTGAAACTCTGCCTCTGCTTTGACTCCATCGGCCGTAACGAGCTGCTGTCCTCCTCCAGTTTTCTCTCTGCGTTGTTGTGCAGGTAGGCGTGTTGTCGCCCTTTCAGAGCCAGATATATCTGGACTCAATTAGTCGTCGTGTCACAGCAGGTTGGAGCGGCGCCGGTCCAACGAACCCGGCTGAAGCTGTAAATCAGGCTCTAATAGAGCGAGCGGCGCTCGGTGCGTGCCGCGGCACAAGACGGCCACTTCCCAGCATTTTATCAGCCGTTTGGTAACGATGGGTGGATCGACGCAGGCGTTAATGGTGGCTGGTAATTTGTGTTAAAGCCTCCAGCTGCAGCCCACCGAGGCTCTCCACCAGGAACTTTATGGCTTGAAACACGGGAAAGGTCACAGCCGGCGTTCCTCCATTGATCAGACAGGATCAATGCAGCTAATGTTCTCCTAGTAACTTTGTTTTGCCTGGTTAGAAAATCAAAAGCGTATTTATGATGGTCATTTCTTGCCTGTACTGGTCAGAGATCTTCACCAGCGCCCAGATGAAAGCAGAGACCGCACAAATCTTTATTCATGTTCCATCATTTAAACTCGCAGCTTTGTCCCTTTGTAGCGGTGTTCAAAGCTCCGTCTCCTAAAACATGTTAGCATGGAATAAAGACGGAGCAACAATTTGGTTCGGCTCGGAGGTATTATCTCCGGCGCGCAGAGCGTGGCCCGGCAATCAAAGAGGCGCCTGCTGCAGCCGAGACAAGAGCAGGAGGCGCCGAGCGCGGAAATAATTAGATGGCCCAGATTGACAAACATCAATAAAATGAAAGCAGTTCTGTATGGAGGAAGAAATGAGACCTGCTCGTTTGGGAAGGTTCAGGCGTCCAATCAAAGCAGGGGACAACACTTTGGTATTGATTAGTATTAGCTGAACTGTAATTGGCTTCAGATGCTGAAAACACAGCAGAGCCCCACAACACAGAACAGATTCCAGCGCCTCACACATCATGAGATGAGTTCAGTCCACTTTAATACAACTGAACTGGTTTAATCCAACTCCAGTCCGACTGACGAGAAAGTCCGGTTCGCCTGGTGAGGTGTGAACGCTAATCAAACTCTGCTCCTTCAAACCTCGGTTCAAGTGAATCTGGTTCCGTTTGAATCCATATCTGGACACCAAGCGGACCAGAGACCGCTCCAAAAGCAGGAAGTGGACTACAGCGCAGGGCATTCTGGGTAAATACAACCAAAGCTAACGTGCTAGCCTAGCGCTAGCAGCAGAAATGGCTCCTTGTCTTTAGCCAAAATCCTCCAACACTACAATCTGATGCCTCCATCTTGTTTCCATCTGGTGAAGCAGGAAGTTGCTCTCAGTGTCTTCAGAGGTTTTAGTGTCGTTTCCTTCA
>CAEGAD010028103.1:0-71177 GCA_903067055.1 Poeciliopsis paucimaculata
AAAAAAAAAAAAAATTTTAAAATAATTAAAAAAAAAAAATAATAAACTAAAAAAATAAAATTAAATTAAATTTAAATTATTTTTTTTTTTTTTTTTTTTTTTTTTTTTTTTAATGGTTACTTAAGTAAACATAACTAGCTACAACCAAACTCTGGAATACAATATAGTATAACCAGAAATGCAGTAAATTGGGTCGGCTGTTTGGAGTTGGGCGGGTTTTATGTTGAAACTGTCAGTCAGATCTGGCAACTAAAAAAATTATTAAAACTGAAACGGTCAGTCAGATCTGGCAACCCTGACTAAAAAAATTATTAAAGCTGAACCAAGAGGTGGTTCAACACATTTCTACATTAATAATGTAAATTTTTCAATTTGAACGGAACATTTTTGAAAATGTCTCCAACTGTGCATCTCTGGGAGTCACTTAAAGAGGACGTGATTTATCCGCCTGTGACTCAGTTCCAATATTAGCAACGTTTCATGTTTGTTTAGGGAAGTGAGGTCACAACAGGCCACAACAGAGGAGCTCGTGGCACCGACAGCCCCACTCTGAAGCTTTAATAAAGTTTCTAAACACTCACTTCTTCGCTTTGAGTCGATTCTTTCGATCCTGAAGTCATACTGTCGAAGCGGTGCTGCTGAAACGGGCGCTGTCTTCCCAAACTTCACGTTTGACGAGTCCAGAGCTTCCTTGAAGTAAATCACCGAGGTCGGGGACAGAGTCTCGTCGTCCGTACTCTCAACAACATGTCCGTTTTCATCCGAGGAGTTATGTCCGCTCGTCCCAGAACTTTGCGAGACCTCTGCAGCTGACTGCGGAGGTAAATCTCCCGTCGGCTGACCCCGCTCCGCCATCCTCTGCCTACGGTCAGACCCGCTTCATGTGACCGGCGGCTGGGTTGTCCGTCTGCGGTTCGCAGTGAATCATTCACCCGCCGCGGTTAGCTAAGCAATCGACAGCTCTATCAATCGGTGTGCTCTGAGAAGCTCCACAGTGATCATTCCACCTTCCGTCCTATTCTCCAGAACCTCCTCCTGACCCGGAAACAGCTGTGTGTTGGCATTTTGGTCAAATCTGCTAATTTTCGCGAGACTTTCCGCTCTTCCGCTGGTTGCCTCCACTTTGAGGTCGCTGAGAGACAGCGCATGCGCAAAGAGAATCAGCCGTTTAATATTTTAAAGTATTTTTGGCCAGGGATAAGGTTTGGGCTAAGAAATGAAGCGCCAGAGTTATATTTAATTTTGAGGATAAGGGCGTGAGAGCAAATATTTCGGAGCTTGTGTGAATCGGGGAAGGTTTGAGATTAGCGGGGCCTAAGAGCGACACCGGACAGACGCTCCGAGGAGAGACGATACGTCAGTGTGTCGACCATCTTGTGAGTGGCAAGTTTAACGAGATTCGGAAATGGCACTACTGTTATCCTGAGTAATTTTTATAAGTTATTTTTAGATACGGAATATATATTCGTTTCAGTCATAATAACAATGGCAATGCCTTTGTCTTAAAATTAAGACCAGTTGTTTTTTTTTTTTCTAAACTTGTAGTACCTAACTTGTACAGCAGGAGGAGACACATGACTTTTAAAAAGAAGTAGAGTTGGTAAAATTGCATTTTCTCTTTTCTTCTTACATTTAATGAAGCAAAAAAATACTTAAAAATACATACGACCCTTCCTCATTGTCTATTTTCTGCATGTATGTTACATTTCACTGTTTCAAAACATCAGTCAAAGTTAATTGGTTTGTTGTTTTTAAATGAAGGTGTTTATTATTAAGGGGGGAAAATATCCAAACCTATATGGTCCTATGTTAAAAAGTGATTTCAATCTAAATCTAATAACTGGTTAGATCACCCTTACTAGCAACAACTACAGTCAAGTGTTTTCAATAACTTTGCAGTCTTCAGAGGAATTTATTCATCTTTTCACAATTGTTGTAATTCAGCCACATTGGATGGTTTCCAAGCATGGACAAACTTTTTAAGGTTATGGCACAACATCGCATTAGGATTTGACTAGACCACTCCAAAGTCTTAATTTTATTTTTCTTCAGCCACATAGCGGTGCTGCTGTTTTGAAACCAAGTTGGTTTTAAGCTTGAGGTCACCAACAGATGGCTGTATTTTTTGGTCCACAGCAGATGTGATGGTCTCTATTTATCACAACAAGTCTTCCAAGTCCCGAAGTAGCAAACCATCACAGTACATCCACTGTGTTTTACTGCTATTTCAGCAGTATCACAGATATGAAGTTTATCAAAATTGGTTTATTTATTCTTCTTAAATATTTTGAGTCAAAAAGTTACTTCTCCTTACATTTATTTGTATATAAGTTAGTTTGTGCTGCTCTTGATGATTGGTGGTCACCATAGCAACCAGTAACCATTAGCTTGCCCTCTTTTTCTGCTTCCGTCTATGACTGTGAATCAGCTCCGTGTTTCCACTTTTTCACAAAGGGACATGTAATAAACATCTTCATTTAAAAACTGTGTTTTGTGTTCACTTATGTTGTCTTTGACTAATATTTACATTGTTTTGATGTTCTAAAACATCAGTGTGACAGACATGTAGGGGGCAAACACTTTCTCACACCTTTGTACAAAGAAAGAGCTCGTAAACCCTTGACCTCCCTGTTCCACAACAGCCTTAAAACAAAGCTAAGGGTTACCAGTAGACATAAAGTCGGGGACTTTTTCTTCAAACACAGATGAATCAGAGACATAGCTGGCTGACCACTGTGTGGTTCCTGATTTGTTATAGACCAAAAAATGTTTTCAGGAGGTTTCAGCTGTTAAAAACAATGGTGGAGCTGTTGTGGGTGTCTGGGTATTCGTTCTCCATCCAGTTAAAGACACTGCAAAGTCATGTCAAGTTTATTTGTGTGCCGCAAAAACTCTTCGGAGAAAAAAATGAAAGAAAAAAAAACGTTTATTTGTATTTCAACAGCAAGGCAGTTCACATGCTTCACAACATAAAGCAATACAGAAAACAATTATGAAACAGCAATAAACACAAGGAAGTTAATCAGGGGAAACAAGGGACACCAAGACACAACTGAACACAGAAACCTGAATAAACACACAGAAAAACCAAACCCTCACACTCCTTGCATTTATATTCTGAATCATCTCATTAAAGACCAGCTTTTTAATCATTTTCTTTCTCCATTTTAGATCCCAAAGATCTGATTGCCTTTGAAAGGCTCAACTTGATGAACATGGCCAAGCTGAGCATCAAGGGTCTGATCAAGTCAGCGCTCAACCTCGGACCCACGCTGGACTCCGACTACGCGCCGCTCCAGCAGTTCTTTGTCATCATGGAGCACTGCCTTAAACACGGACTAAGAAGTAGGTGTTGTCATCACAACAACGGAGAAATGACTTATTTTTATTCTTTGACTGATTTGTAGTGTTCTGTATGTAAATCACAGACTGTTTAAAGTCAAAATGAAGATACAAAGTTTGTATAATCTACAGCCTAAATTCCAGAAAAGTTCAAAGGTTCAGTCGCCTTTGAGGTATTTTAAAGTTTAATAAGCCACTTTAATCAAACTTCAATTTTTCTGGCTCATTTGTGGGGATGAAAATGTGAAATCAAACACTGTTCCGGACCAAAAAGAGCAAACTCTGGTCCACCTACACACCTCGGTCTCAGTTTGGTGCAAATGAACTCTGGTGTAGTTTGAATGCATATGGGACTCTTTGGAAAGGGAAACATCCTACAACCACTAAAATCTGATGCAACTCTGAATAAAATGAACTGAACTACAGAACGTAGATATAGAAGGCTGACTTGCACTGAATGTTCAGGTCTGAGTTCATCACTTCGCCCAGATCTCAGACTTCATCTCCAGTTTCTAGCTGTAGTAACTGAAGCTGGCTCTAGATTATTCCCATTTATGTAAAAAAATAATGACTTCAATTTTGCTTTTGTTCAACTGGAGAAAGTCATGGCGTCTATTTGTTTTAAGCATCAATTCAGTGAATGTAAACATAACTTTACTCAACGTAAAAACTGGACTTTTCAGTGTTTTTAGTGTGAGGCTCCACCACTGCAATAAAATGAAATGTACAGATCTTTACCAAGGTTACCACAGAGTATGCAGGGCACTGTGTATTTAGTGTTGTTTTTTCCATTTATAAATGAAAAGTCAATGGTTGATTTGCAGTTTCACAGAAAGGTTTAAGTCAACCGTTTCAGTAAAGATTTGAAGGTAAACGTCTGGAGTGTTTAGTGAAGGCAGTCCAGTTTGGAGCTAAACAGGATCATCGGGTCACTGAGGTTTACAGCAGGAGGCTCAGAAGAGGCTTTTCTGTTTCCCGTCACAAATACGGGAACATTGGTGAGACCCTAATCCTGACAGCAGCTCTTTCCCATCCTCCTTTAGGTAAACACTGCAGTTTTCCACATAATTTGGACGAAACAATGTTAAAAAAGGAATCAGATAACTACCAATTTGAACTTGCACACCTGTTTCTGGGCCTATTAAGGAATACTTCCATTTATTTCTTTGTTTTTTATTTTAAAACTTGCAGCCTTGTTCCATGAAATAACTGATTCATCCTTCTTGGATGTGGAAGTGATGGGATGGGTGTCTGTTTTTATTAAAAGTGCCATCCTGTTTGTAGATAACACAAAACTGGTGATATTATGCCATTAATTCCACAAAGCTATGCTCTGAAAAGTAAGTACACCCTTCCTGCCTACTTAGCAATTTATAAGATGGTTAGCAGTCGGCTATTGCTAATAAGCTCCACGTTATGTTGTCCTAAGTTATGGAATGACCTGCCGTTGCAGGTTAGAGAGGCCCCTTCACTGTCCACTTTTAAAGCTCGTCTTAAAACTCATCTATTTTACTTGGCTTTCAACTCCAGCGAGATCTAGTTTTACATTGTATGTTTGTTTGTTTTAAACTGTAAGAGTTTTTATTTATTTATTTATTTTATGTACCGCACTTTGTATCAGCTGTGGTTGTTTTAAAGTGCTTTATAAATAAAGTTGGTATGGTATGGTTAAAAGAGTAGGGATGGTTGACCTTCATGTACAGCAGCATGATTGTGGGAAACCAAACACCAACAGAGAATAGGCTAATTCTCTGCAAAAAATTTAGATATCTTCCACAAAAACTCTGCAAATACTGAACTGTGACTAGTGCATAGAACTAGAAAGGCAACAATGAATATTGTTGCAATGGTCTAGTCAAAGTCTGGATTTCAACCTGATTGTAAAGCCATAATGGCAAACCTATGACGGCAAATTAGGACCATTGGAAATGGAAAGAAGGCTGTGAATTTCCACCAAAAACTCTTTTTTTAAAAAGAGCAAGGAAATTTCTGAGCTCCAAAAGTCAAACATTTGTGAGAAATGCTCAAAGATTTTTAGATTAATCTCAGGAATGTTCTAGAAGAAAACTTGGAAATGACAAAAGTTGAACATTTTTGACTTTTGAAACAGAAAATTTCCAAAAGTTTTTTTCTTTTTTTTTTTTTTGACTTCACTGGCTCATAAAGTTTTCAAGTTTTTTCTATAAAACTTCTGAGATTAATCTCAAAATGTATGAAGTTTTTTGTTGGAAATTGAATAATTTTTTTCTGTCTACAGTGGCTCTAATATGCCATCATACAACCCAAAGAGAAGATTGTGTTGAAAAAAAATTTCTGCACACCATGATGAACAGAAACTATGTTTCCACGCATTTATTTCATATTCCTGTAAATATTTAGACCCTTTTCCAACATCACGTTGTGTTTTGAAGACAAAAGAGAGAAGGATTTGCTTTTCCTGGAAGAATCTGACTTCAAAAACATCAGCTGGAGGAAAGTAACACTTCTGTGGAAAGATTGAGGGATGAAACAGGGGCAGCATCACTACTTTTTAACTTCAAAGCATCAATATCCTGATGTAAAAACCTCAAATCCAGTGTTTGAACTCTGAACTCATGGTTTTGAGATGTAATGTGAAATAAAGCAGGGATTGAGAAGACAAACGCAGGTGCATGGACTGTTTCCCCTCTATGCGATGTTTTTTTCCCCATCATATTAAACTTGCAGAGGAATATAAAATTGCTGACTTGCTCACAGCGCTGCAGCTGTTTTGCTTTATTCACTCCCAAAATGTGGGAAGATGTTCTGTCACATCACGTCTCCTGAGATCTGCTGTTCTGCTGTTAGCCTTGACAATATTTTGTGTTGTGAATGAAAACATAAACATTGTTTTGATAACAAATTTTAACATGTGGAAAAATGCAAGTGTTGTCACAGTGAAAACACCAAAACGAGGATCTGGTTTTCTAGGAAAACCAAATTTTGCTGTCATTTGGTTCACAGGAACATGCAACTTTGAAGGATTCATTTGAAAAGCTTCCAAGCCCCTTTAAGCTCAGTGTTTTGATATTTCTGGCTCATTTATTTTATTATTCAACCAACCATAATCAACTACAGGAATGTTTGCACCAAACAAAAGATGAATACCAAACGAACTGTGGAAACTCCAAACACCAAATTTCAACCATTCCACAGCTGATTAAAGTTAAAGGTAGAGCAAAACGATTTTCTATTTGTCTTTATTTATCTGGAACCAGCTGGCACAGAGGCAACATGTGCAGGGATTCTTATGGCAACTTATTTCTGGCTGCAATGCGTCTTCCCCACTGAGTCCCTGCATAAGTGCTTAGACCAGCGAGAATGGAAAGACTTGTGTTATGCAAAGCCAATAAAGGTGATCTGGTGCCAAAAATATATGAAGGCAAGCAAAGGAGCATGAAACGACCCACAGTGAACAACAGACAGAGCAGAAGAAAACGTTGGAAGTAGATGTTGAAACAGCTCAAATAAAGAACTGATGGACAATTTTGTTCTTGTAAATCAGAGCTGATTTTTTTAAAAACTGCTTCACAGTGGATCCCGTTAGATTGCAGCGGAATGGTTAAATTCCTAGAATTAATGGTCTCCCATTAATAATGCTTATAATTGCCCATTTTAGTAGTTCAAACATCAAATACACTTTAATGTGCATTAATTCGCACAGTGGAGCAGTCTTAGTGTTGCTTATTTATTGTCGCTGAAGTCAGAATTTCAACATGGCGACGTCCAAATACATTGTTTTCAAGATCTCCTACAAACATCATTTTAAGCTTTACTTTCATAAGGAAACACCACTTTGAATCTGTACAATTCAGAGATTCAGACTTTGCACTGATTTTAGATGCTGTTGTATTTATGTGCCTTATAAACTAATCAGGTTTCTGCCATGTCTTAGTACTGTTGATGCAAGGAGCTGCCATATTGAACCGCGAAGGAGCTGCTTCCAGTTTCCCAGTGGGAACACCAACTTCCCATGGTGTTCCAGTTCAGAGTGCAACTGGGACGCAGCATTAGTGTCAGAGAACGTCAGCGGTTTCTCCCCCTGGGTACTGTCATATCCAGGGGGTCCAGTTTACAAAATCAAAGTTTCAAAACCAATCTATTCATTCATCACACTGTTTTTATGTTAGGAAGACATTTTAATCAGACACCAGAGAAAATGCTGTAATCCGATTTTTTTTGTATCTGTATGGATGCAGAGTGGACTGTGTGGTTCTCCAGCCCACCCTGTTGTCTGTTTTGTTGCAGGTGATGTGGTTCTGTTGGTCTATTCTTGGAAATATGAGAAGTTGTTTCTCAACAGAATAAAGGTAGAAGTTGTTCCTCCAGTTTGGGGATCGCACTCAAGCAGAGAAGTTTAAGTAACTTAGCAGAAAGTTTTCCCTTCCATCGGCTGCTTTGACCCTCTGAGCCAAAAACATTTAAAAACAGCAAAAAATATTATAATCAATATTTTTGGAATAATTTAAACTCTGTTGTGAAACCAACAGAATCTCTAATGGAGGGCGGTTTAAGTTTAAATGGTTCTCATCCAGATCTTTGCCTCTCATATTTTTACTCCAGGTTGGATTCTTTAAAATGAAATAAAAACTAAAATAACGACAGGACAATGTCTCCCGCCTCAGGCATGAAGTTGTTGCAGGACTGAGAGTGACAAATTACTGCTTCTGCATAAAGGAGCGTTATCGTAGATCCTTCCTCCCAGCAGCCACTGCAGTTTTACTCATTTTTAAATAACATTTTGGTTGTTATTGCACTTATATTTGTCTGCACTGCACCATTGTACTACATTGGTGAAATTTGAAAAACAATAGAAGAACATTGGTAAAAGAAAAAAAGCATTGTGGGAGAATAAAAGATATTTTGTATTTCTATCTATCTATCTATCTATCTATCTATCTATCTATCTATCTATCTATCTATCTATCTATCTATCTATCTATCTATCTTTGAGTAATCATGTTTATTTTGAGTTAATATCTCATTATGTCTTCTCCCGGCAGATGGCGCTGTTCGCTCAAAATAACGAATCTGATTGTGAACCTTCCTTCAAACCAGAATTACATTTCATTAGATTTCAATCAAGCATGAGCTTGTAGAAATTTACATTACTTTTTTATGACACCGGATAAACAAAAAGTAGAAGCAAAAATGCGTCATTTCACCGGAAGTGAAGGCAGTTCATTCATCGTTCATGCCAAAACAGTTTCCTCTTGAATTTAAAAAAAAAAAGTATTTAACCAAGGTTGCTGGATTGCGTTAGGACTTAATGTGTGAGGTTGTAAACACTGACCCAGAGGAGTGTGTGGAGCAGCCCGGCCTCCTGCTCCCTCCCCCCCGGAGGAGTGGCGCAGACAGAAGGATGGTCCGGCTGATAGAGGAGGAGGCGGCGGCCGCTTCAGGACGCGCAGCGCTGACTGTCGGAGCGCAATGACTCAGACAAACTTCACGGCGCTCCGGAGTTAGGCTTCTCCAGAAGGCTGAAAATAAGAGCCAGACTGCGGGGTTTTATTTCCACATTGGCAAGTTTGGATAAAGTTCCTGAGGCCGTGAGTTTCCCTTCATTTCTCCCAACTTGCTAGCCTGGCAGGTGCTTCCAGCGCTCAGACAGACTCATATTTCTTTCTATCCTTTTCAGTTTTGCTGTGTTGTAGATTGGAACACTTTCAGATTTAAACAGACTTGTGCGTAAAAGCGCAGCCGGACTCTGTTTTTAATCCAATTTCTGCGTGTGACGCGGCTTTCTGCAGTTCTTTCTGCAGAACGCAGAGTGTCAGCATCTCCTCTAATGAGGCCTCCGCATGTAAAGCTTGGCTCCAGAGCCAAGCTTCAGCATGTAAAAGCTAAAAAAACAATGTTGTTTCTGTCTAAGCCAGGTCAAACACCAGCTGCAGTGATCCACTCTGCGCAGGAGATCAACCAGACCTGAAGAGATGAGTGGCAAGAAGTAAGTGTTTGTTTTTACATTCATGCAAATCTGCTCCATTTCAAATAAAGTGGCAAGAATAAATCCTCATAAATCAGCTGCAACGTTAAAAATAGTCTTCAGGATGAAAATGTAAACGGTAAAATTAATTATTTATGACTTTTTATATCAACTTCTCACCAATCCACATGAATTCAGGTCAGCTTTGTTAAAGTGTGACTGGTAAAACATGGACTGCTTTGAACTGGAACATAAAAACTAAAATAGGCTTGGATCATTTCTTCTGGTAAAAGGATTTAAACGTGGGTCAAAACAACAGGAACACACACATATAGTTCCATAAAAATCCTAAAATTACATGTTTGCTTGTCTGAGATTTAGTTGTAAAAACTAAAGATAGAAGGGGGAATCTAACTCTGTGATAAATTACAATAAACTGACTGAGCAATTCAGCTTTATTAATACATTTCAAAAAGTGAAATTTAAATACCTAGATGAGGAATTTATTCCAAGTGTTCATTGCTGTCAAGTTTGACCATTAAAGCTAGTGACACACTCAACACAGAACATGATCCACAAGGTCATTACCAGTAAACCCGGCTGTATCCAGGTGTGTTAATAAAAAGTTAAGTCGAAAGTTAAGGAAAAATGTGGTTAAAAATGCATGAGAAATAACTGCAGCTTTGAGAGGACTATGAATCAAAAAACAGAATTTGAGCTACAAAATGACCTCACCTGAAACTCAAAAAGAGTTTATGAAGAAGAAGAATAAGAGGCTTGAGCTGAATCAATTAATCAAATTAAACATAATGAATCAGTAATTGAAATGATCACCAAGTAATTTAGTAATTTATTAATCATTAGCTGGAGTCTCTCGATTCAAAAGAAGGCCATTTGCTGAAAGAGCAGAAATTAAGCCAAAATTGCACAAAAATACATAAATTTTCCATTTAAGATTAAACAAAACAACTCTAAATATGTTCTATCTGGAATAGTATTGTTTTAGATTTGCCCAGTTCAAAATATGTGTTTAATCTCATTACACATTTTCTATCCAATTATTAATCAACTGATCAGCTCTACAAGCAGAAATGGCTGTTCGAAAGTATAAAGTACTTATCTTTTAGCTGCTGATGGATCCTTTGCTACAAATAATCAATTAAATAAATGCTATATTTTAGGCAATAAAATGTTTATGTTCTTATTTAAGGAGTTGAACTGTTTATTTGCATATTTTAATGTGTACAATACTGTATAAATGGACACAAGTGGTAAATAAAATTAATCTGCAATTAATCAATTAGTCTTCAGGATACTTGCTTACTAAAATAATCGTTAGTCAGCAGTAATTAATGCAAAAAGAGCCCCAACCCAGTATTTTTGATATATTTCTTTATTAAACCAATATTGCTGGATTTAATATTGAAATAAATCTAAATTTTTCATTAAAACAACTCACTTCATGGTAATTATCCTGCTTTTTGACGACGTTATGATCTAGAGAGACGCACCTGTTTGCCGACTCGCGTTGTGTCATCGACCTCTGCAGACCAGATTGGAGAACATGAGTCGTTCTGCTGCGTAACGTTCACGTGTCTCCTGCAGATATCATAAAGCCGAGCGTGTTTTGGTCACACAGCTGACACAGCTGGGAGCAGAGAGAACCGTCTCCGGCTTGAACAGGATGAGCCTCATTCAGGCTGATGCCGATCCAACCAGAGCTCAGATAATGTTATCTGCAAACTGAAACAGAGATATCAGTTGATTTACAGCGATGAATCCAAAGTAACAGGCGGCTACAAGGTTGCTTGCAACCAGAGGAGGGCAGAGGACCCAAAAACCAAGAGTAGCACTACTTCAACATGTTTTTACTCATGTAAAAGTAAAATGTAGGCATCCAAAAAATACTCAAGTAAGAGTAAAAAAGTATTTGGTAAAAGGTTTACTCAAGTACTGAGTTACTGATCAAATTACCAATAATCTAGTGTCTAAGAATTCCATCATCAGAAATGTTGGTATTTTAAGGACAAAAATGGCAATAATTCATATAAGAAACAAAGAAAATAACAATAAAATGTTTGCAAATTCGTTTCTTTCAATAAAAAACTGATGAAACTTTAACAGAAACTGCAGGTGTTTGTCTGTGGCTGTTAATTTTTGGTTAAAACATGTTTGTTTTTCATGCAGTGGGTGGAAAATCTAGAAATGTTACTCAAACGAGAGCAGAAATACTTCATAATAAAATTACTGCAATAAAAGTAAAAAGTACAGTGTAGTAAAAATACTTGTCAAAGTAACTTTTTTGAAAAAGTAAATATAATTGAGTAAATGTAACTAGTTACAACCCAACGCTGGTTTTAAGATAGTTTTTAATGGTTTTGATATTAATAATAAATTCATCATCAGTTAAAAAATGTTTATCAAAGCCTTGTTTTTCTGCTCATTAATATATTTTGTCACAAAAAAAATTGCACATAGAGTTTAGAAAGGGCAGAAGAAAAACTTTTCTGATTTAAAAACAAGAGCAAATTAAAGGCATCAATCAGATTGCAATTACAATATTGTGTTTTTTGTAATGAAGACAAATTTCTGCTTTATCAAAGTAAAGCTAGTGTTAGATATTGACTACTGTTGACTAATAAACAGAACCCCGTTTCAAGCAGGATCAGAAGTTTACATTTAATACCAAGCAGAAACTCGGTACTTTGTCACTTATTGTAAAGAAAAAGAGAACAATAGTTATTCTCCACAAAAAATGTCATAAAAACTTGAGGTCAGATATTATTAGATTATTATTATTTTTATTAAAACATATTTTTGACTGACAAACTCAGAACTTATTTATGTTAACTATAGTTCTGAACAAAACTTTGAGGGATTTTTCCTCAAACTTGTAACCAACATAACCAGTTCATTGACTTTTCCTAAATATAGTTTGTTTTATTACACAAAATAATCTCAAAAGATGCAACTTTGTCATTTAGTTGGAAAAAGTAATTTAATATAAACATTTTCTGTTCTAAAATTCATTTTTTCCCAGATTTGAATCGTCATTTTTAATTCTGAGTGGAAAAAACACTGAAAACAACATTTAAAAAATAGTAAACTCATCTTGAGGAAGAAATACATTTGTTTTTCTTTGTGTTTTTCTGTGTTTATGGGAGTTTCTGCTGTCATGTCCCTGCTTGTTCCATAGATGGCAATGGAGGTAGAAGAAAGTCCAGCGCCGGTGAAGCTCAGAGACAAAAGAGCTTCTGATTTTATCTGGCAGTTAATGTCACATTAAAATCATGTTTCACATTTAAGAACAGAAAAAACATTTTAAACATTCAAATCTAAATCAATATCAACGCTCAAGTTTATAGATTTATTCCAGTTCATAATTGTGATTTAGTTGAAAGTTAAAATATGTATTTCATCCAAAAGTATAAAAGTTATAATAGTAGCTAAATGTGTAACTTTCTTTATATGATTAGGAGAACATTGTATTTAGCAGCATAAGATATTAAATTAATGGTAAAGTTTAGCAGTTACCTCTAAAATTTTAATTAATATCTGAATATGGCACAGTTGCTGACCTTTGACCCCTGAGTCACTTGTGCAGCAGTAAATAAAATGTCACAGATTCAAACTAAACATTTAACTTGCTAAGTAAATATTTACTTAGCTATCTCAATCTTTAGCTGCCTAGCTAAATATATCATTTGGAGCACAATATTTAGTTTTTAAATTGAAGCTAAATATTTAACTTTGAGATAAATATTTAGCTAGCTAAATAAATATTTAGGTTGGAACCAAACTACTAAATATGTAGCTACCTGTATAAATAATAAGTTTGCTAGTTAAATATATCATAGGAGCAAAGTATTCAGTTTGTAAACTAAATGCTTAATTTCAAACAAAACATTTAGCTTTCAAACTAAATATTTAATTAGCAAGCTATTAAATTTGATTATGTTTTTGTTAATCTGTTTTTCTGAGATCTGCTCCACCAACCTTTCTTAGCTGGACTTTCCTCTGCCTACGTCCCCCAGAATGCTGTGCGGTTCTGGTTCGGAGTTCAGCTGAATTATTGAACACATTATCAATTGATATTGATCACATGTTTGTTTTTGATTTACTGCCCCGCCCGGCCCTCCTTGGGCATTTTCAGAAAGCTAATCTCCTTTTAGCGAACCAGCCGGAAGAACTGAAACATTTTTATCATTATCTGGTAAATGTTTGTTGGGAAACAGCCCGGTTTGTTTGATTTGAGCTCAGACGTGTGTGTAGACATCTCAGAAAGCAGCAGAGAAACTCTCCTGGACGTGTGTGTGTGTGTGTGTGTGTGTGTGGGTGTGTGTGTGTGTGTGTGTTGTCACTTAAGCAAAGCCAGCATAATCCCGTAAGGGCGGATGAGTAGACAGACATGTGATGGCCCACTTGTTTCTAAGGTGGAGGGTGTTGTAAAGGGGGAGCATTAGCAACAGATGGAGAGGCTTTGTAGTATGTGTGGGTGTCTGGCTAATCACACTCATTAATTTTTACTTTTATTTGACATTTTCTGGCTGTGACGGAGCATCTCTGATGGAGGGATGCTGTAAATTTGACCAGGCTGGAGTCTAATTTGGAGCAACACCAACGTTTCTGTGGATCACACCCAATTAGAGGACTTCCTGTCCTCTCCCTCACCCTGCTGTACCAGATTAAAGCCACAACATTATACCTGCCGCACTTAGCCCTCGTCAAGGACGGCACACACGCGCTCGTACAGTTGGGCTTGTTTACTCGCTGGTGTTTTATGGTTCTTTAATGGGTGGAGATGAGCGCCACCAGCAGCACCAGACTGAGCCCCTGTCCCAACTTACTGCATGTCAACGAGCCAAAGCGCTATGGCTCCACGCTGTCGCTGGAGGAGAAGTGTGAACAGTCTTTCTTCCTCTTCTACTACTACAGGATGGAGGACGAGGCGGTGGTGGACCGCGGGGCGTCCTTACTCAAACACCTTTGTGACGAGGAGGAGGTTGAGGGTGAGTTTACCTGTTCTTATTTTGCTCTAACTTCCCTTGTTTTAGCAGTTTTGCCTTCAATCTACTGGATGATGTAGGTTTAGAAAGTCTGGTATCGTCTTTTCAAAGGAAAGTCATTTATTGATTGGAGCAGGATGACTGTTGAGACTCTTAACGAGTGCCAAATTGGCACACTTCCTGTTTGCACTTTACGGCCTGGTCTTCACCTATTTAACGAGCTGGCAAGATGAAGATGTAGAACGCAGAGCATGTGATCCAGTGTTTACCTCACTAATCCCCCCAGGAGACCGGCAGGACGGCAAGAAAGACGAAAAAATCTGGTAGTGAACGAATGATACGTGCAGCAACCTCTAAACCTGTTGTCACCTCTAAGAAAGTGTATTTTTAGTAGTAGTTTAATTTTACTCAAAGGGTTGCAATCAGGGATGAAGACAATTTACAATTAATTGCCAATTAGTGGGTTATTCCAATCGATTAGACCTTCTTTCAGTGTTGTAGTTTGGCCTCTATCCAGAAGAGTGCGCTGCTAGTCGTCCTTAAAAGGGTCCAGTTGATACAGAAATAAAGATGACCCTGCCATATCAGAATGGGAAAGAGAAACAGTACACACTGAGTGCAGTGTGGGATGCAAGATCCTCTTTATGCTGTTGTTTTGAAATATAAACAGTCAACCTTAATGGCGCTCATTCAGAATTCCATTCATTTTCATTGTGCACAAATAATAGCACAACAAAATTTAAAAAATACAGCCATACCCTGAAAAGCAGAAGTGAAGCCTCCTGCACAAGTAACAGAAAAGACAACAACCAAACACTTATCTTTTCCTGCAGCCATTGTAACCAAATATGCTGGAGCTCAGCTTGGGTTGCTAGGTAACCTGCTGGAGTTCCACTGGGGTTGCTAGGTAACGGCGCTGTGCATGCTGATTTGCTACGTTCCCTTCCAGAGGTTTTTGAAACGTCTCATTTTCCCAAAAATCATCAACTTATTGCCAAAAACTGATTGAACTGATTACAAAAATGTTCAAAATGTGAATTTTCCATAATAGATCCCATTTAAAACCAAATATGGAAGATGTAAAACTGTTGTATCTGACTTATCTCTGTTAGTCCTGTTGGATAATCTGTCACATTTTTAGCAGCATCTTTGGAAGGTGCTCGTATTGGTATGCGGTCAGGGGTATGTGGTGTGTCGCCATCCTCCTTACTGGTCTGGGGAGTTCCCAGTGCCGTTGTCGTAGCTAGGAGATCGGGTCGTACGGTTTCCTCTGGTGGAAAACCAGGCGAGCTACACAAACCTCCCAGAAAATGCTTAGTTTTATTCAGTGTGTGCTTACAGGCTGTTTTTCATCCACCTCCTAAAAGGAGAGGAGGAAGTCGTTTGACAAAGCTGCTCTGGCAGCGTGGAAATCTTCCTGTCCAGAAACTTGGCTCAACTATTTTTAATTCCTCTCTTCTGTTTCTCCGTCCTTCACAAATGAAGCCTCCGTCCTAATATTAAAACTTTGCATGTCATTGCCTGTTTTTATTGGCATATAGCTTCTTTCTGGTAATAATAATAATTCTGTATTGTTGCATTATTACAACTTTACTGTTAAATCACTATGACTTTACTCATATTATTACAACTTATGCCTGTATTATTACAATTTTATTCTCACAAAAATTTTGACTTTATTCTTGTATTATTTTAACTTTATTCTCATAATAATGACTTTACTCTCAAATATTAGAATTTTATTCTGTAAATAAAAATAAGAAAATGTCTTAGCCTGTCTGTGATACTCCGTCCCACATCTGTATCGATGGCTTTGTGTTTTTGAAGACAGTTTTTTTGCCAATGCAGCTCAGTGACGTCATGGCCATAAAAGGAGGTTTTGGTGATTTAGGCAACGTGAGCAGCTGCCAAGTAATGCTGGAAAGCAAAGTCATCTTCGTGATGACTTTGTAGAGGGAACATTGAAAGACTGTAAAATTTCCTGGTTGACGTTTGAGCCGACTTTGAAGTTGATAAAACAAAGTGGACTGACGCCAGCAGATAACATTTCGTCCCAAACCATCGCTGATGGTGGAAACTTTGCTCAACAGGCAACATGGATGCCTCTCCGCTTGGACCTTGACTTCCAAATGAAATGCAAACTAATTTCATTTGGAAAAGGGACTTTGGACCATTGAGCAACAGCAATAAGCATAAAATCGTTTTACATTATTTGCCTGCTTAATCCTATTGTTAATGCGTAGATAATTATCATACCGAGCTTAACTTTAACAAACTTTTAGTCTTAGTTGTAATTAGTTCTTTAGCTTTTTTTGTCAGAAGATGCTGGTAGGATTTTTCTTTGTCTGGCTGATCCTGTGTTTTCATGTTGTCCCATAAACATGCGACATGGGCCGCTTTTGTTGACCCCAAAACCCACCAGGTTGCAGTTCTGATGTGGGTGATGCTGGCAAATCTCTTGATGTTTTCTTCCGACATCCACCTGTTTTTAGTTAATCTTTTTTATTTTTTACATCAACACAGGTATCTTTCCTGATTGGATTTTTAGCAGTAATATCGTGTTTGCATCCTCTGTATCATTCATACTGAAGGTTTATGGTAAACAGTTGATGGATTAAACAAAACAAACAAAAACCAGGACATTGTGCGTTGAGCGAATAATGAAGGCTATTGTGCTTCAAGACAGATCATTGTTTGATGCTGAGGGGTTCAGTCACTTGCTTGTGGGGTCATCTGCAGTGCTTGGCTCGGCTTTACTCCAACTGGTCCAAAAGGAGACATTTGACACTGATGCTCTTTTGTTTCACTACTTTCTGATCCCCTTCAGAAAACGTGTTCCAAAGACAAAATGTATTTTCAATAACCTGTTCGAAACCCTGATGGATGGATCTTTATTTAAAGTCTTTTGGCTACAGAAGTTTCTATTCTTGAGTTTACAATTTTGCAAACTTGAGCCTGTATTAATTATTTTTCCAGATCTGTGTTGGAAACTATTACCGAAATGATCATTTTTTCAGGCGTTTGCACTTTTTGTGAAGGCAATAAACCTTTCCTTTTTTAAATGGTTCTGATACATTATATTTTTGTTAAAAATAATTTTTACTTCAATTAATTATGTTAAAGAACTGATCTCAACAAAAAGCTGGCAAAGTTGGGTTGGATTTTGGTGTTACCAATTTTAATTATTTTTGTGTGGTTTTCGTACATTTGATAACTTTGCTAACAATAGTTTAAATTACGTATCAGAAAGCATTTTTAAAATGAACTATAAGTGAGCAAAGAACATTTTACTCAGTTATATATATATATATATATATATATATATATATATATATATATGTTAAATATTTGATATGGTTTTTGGAGAGTTTAAAGTTCGAACCATCCAGAAAGTTAAGCTAACGTCCAGCTAACAGGCTGCAGATAGCCGTTGCTAAGCTAACAGCTACTCAAGCATTCGAGAGCCAAATTCCACCATCTAAAACAGCTCATTCAAAAATTTTCTATTAAAAAATGTCCGTAGTTATTTAATACACCTGTAGAAATTTACTGAGTTGTTGCTGTATTTATATTTAACTGGGTATTGTTCAGGTTTACGATGATTAGTACTTAGCATAGCAACTGTCTTGTGGCGAAGAACTTTCGGTTTGTGTTTTATGAGTTTTCTCATTTTTTAAACAAATTGCTGTATAAGTTTGAAAAACAAATCATATTCTTTGAGCAAGATATGATTGAAATACCTCAAAATGCAGTCAAAGCAATCGATAACTTCCCAGATAGCTAATTAAAAACAATTCACATGATCAAGAAGCCTGACTATGTGGAATTTCAATGCCATTATCTCAGGTTTCTATTGAGAATCAAAATGCAACATTAACTCTTTGACCCTAAACCACCTAACCATATATAAAGCTGCATGTTCTCTTTGTTATTATATCAACATATATAGGGGGTTGCAGCCAAGCAGACAGTCGTGGCGTCACTGCTGTTATGTGACACTTCTTTTTCTGTCGGAGTATTTGTTTTGACAAGGTACTGCCACCTCTATTTCCCTGCTGCTCTGTCTCAAGTCTTCAGTGAGAAATGGTGGTTTATGCATGTAGTTTTCTTCTTTACTCCCTCTTCCTCTCATAATTCTCACATTGTGATTTATTTACTCTCAGTATACTGTAATTGTCAAAAGTGATTATCTTGTTAATAGGCATGAAATGATTGATTTGATTTATTGTCAGATAATTTAGTAATACATTAATCGTTAACTGAAGTGTACAGACTCACCAATTATTCAGAGTGGCAACTAAGCCTAAACTTTACAAGAAACAAATGTGCATTTAAGATAAAAACATTTTTTATTTTAGCCAAAATTCCTCAAGTTGAACAGTTTTATCATCACCTGATTTACTAAAGGAATGCGATGGTGTTGCATTTTAGGCAATAAAATATTTATTTTTTTATTTCAAAAATTATTTAATGTATTTCTAACTTTGTAAGGCCTGAATTAAAAACTTGATAATTGGGCCATTTTTTTTAATTAATCGTGAGAATAATCGATTAGTCGTTAGTTGCATCAGTACTTATCACGAAAGCAGCTGTGAAGCTTATGACGGCATATTTAATGTGGTCTGAATGTTCAGATCTCACGAGTTTGTTTCCCTTTTGTGCCTTTTGCAGGTCACCACACCATTTACATCGGAGTGCGAGTTCCTAAAAGCTCTCGGCGTCGGAGGCGCCACCGCCGGAGAACCAGCCACAAGGACAGAAAGGAGAAGTTGACGGGGAGCGAGCTTGACAAGTCGGACACAGAAAACAACGACGAGGCCAGCAACAGCATCCTCAAACCTCTCGGTAAGTTCTGATGGACTCCATGTCAGTGCTGATTAGGTTTCATGCCTCTCTCTGCTGAAGGCTGCTCACTTTTTCAAGAAAAATGCCCCCGTGACATCCTGTGACCCCCAACAAAGTTGCTGAGTCCAGACAGTGGCCAGAAATAGCTCTTCCATGTCCTGCTGAGTGACGCGTTTATTTTGGACAGAGGAAAATGAATTTTCACTGCATCTAATGGTTGTTATAGGGAGAAGGAAATTATATGTAACGGTAGAAGAGAAAAACATAAAATGTTGTAACGGCCATTGAGGTGATTTGACACCCTTGTTAAATTGGCTTATTAGCAACGTGTTTTTACTTCTAACAGCTTTAAATTAAGCTTGAATAATATGACCTTGGAGAAGAAAAAGGTGTAATTCACCTGCAGAAGTCGATGGGTAACAACTTAAACACTAGACCTCTCACAGTAACTAATTTCACTGGATGATAAATTGTCCCAGAAGTTATCGCTTTAAATGAGAATATTGTTGTTTTGAGCCCATTTTTTGCTAATATAATGCTAAAGATATGACAATAATGCAAGAACACATTCTCAAAGATCAATAAATTTTAAATTCTAATAAACATTTTGCACTGGAACTGGAAGATGCTTTAGATATCCAAAATAAACAAAACAACAAATAAGATTAATTATGAAGTCTCTGTCAACAAAATTAGCCACAGTAAAAGGGACAAATTGAGACCAAAACACCAGACTGAAAACTTTCATCATCCAGTTTTTGGTACGAAAAGAGAAAAACAGTCATGTAAATGGAAATTGTTGATTTCCTTTTAATTTATTATGCAATTAATTGAGTTATTGCAACAGACTTATAAAGTTAGACAAATGGAGCTAAAAGTTTAACATTATTTTGTCTTTTTTGTTGCAGTGCATGCAGTCTTTTGGCTGATTAGCTCTTTTTTTGTTAAAGTTGTAATAACCGCATGCTCCAGCGGCTGGAGCTTAAAATGCGCTACACTACTGATTCTTTTAGGGACAAATGCTACGAATATATTGTGATGCAGGTATTGGATTGTCTTCATTTATGTTTCTTGTTTACGTCCCTATAATTAAACGATAAAACAAAGTACTGCTACAACTACTGCTGGAGTAGCAAGAGCAAAAATACACAGCATGTCATGACAAACTTTGGCTAATTGATGGTAACCTTCGGATCATCTTGGTCTTCTTGGCAAGTAATCGATGTTTGGAGAAAAAAACTTGTAGTCGTTTCTCATTTGTACTAGAAAACTCTTTGAATACGTGTTGAAATGAATTTAATTTTAAATCTACAAGGAATGTGATCCTGAAACACGTACTGTATTTTTAGGGGACTTCAGTGTTGGAATATCATCAAACCTCTGCAAAGGATTGGCTGCATTAGTTGAACTGTTTTAACAAAGTTTAGATTTTGAGAGACTGACTGACAACCTTCTGCATTTAATTTGTAGAAGACTAAATGTGTGGCACATTTAATTATCATATAACAAAGTAGGCTGAACATGCAGCAGATGGGTTAACTGGAAGATAAATATGAAGAAATTAACATAAATTATCAACCTAACACTACCAGGTGAGTTTTCTTTATCTGAAACTAAAGCTGCTTGAAAATGAAACAAAATCCCACATATTTGTTTTGTGCAGCAGATTACCATAACATGTAGATGCGTTAGCGGCTAACGATCACAGATTGATTGCATCATTAAAACAGCTTGTAGTTCAGGAAAGAGAAAAACTGGAGCAGTTTTCTGATTGCACAACTGTGTGACATTATTCCACTGTGTAACGGCTTAGCTTGCCCTCGCCCCTCTGTCAAATCCAATAATGAGACGGAGCTCTGACGTTTCCAGAAAATGATTTAATTTTACACACGTCTGCTCGCACGTGATGCGACAACAAGACCAAAGCATGCCAGAACTAGATTTTCATGTGTACACACACCGAAGATGTGGGGGATTTCTCAAGGACAGAAATCCAATCTGTGACTGGATTAGTGCCAGAGTATTTGATTTCTTTTCTTTTTATGTTTATCTTATGTTTACACTGCAGTTATTCCTTTGTCTGCTCCTTTGATTGCATCTTGACAAAATTACAGCTAATATTTTGACAAATATGTCATTAGAAAGATAAACCATTTTTACTCAATTTATTTATGATCTCTAGAGATTAATAAGTTGAGATAAGTTTATTCTCCCATATTTTCTTACATAATGTTTTATACTTTCTGTGAAAAACAACCCCAAATCTGAAAAGTGTGGCATGCTTTTGTGTTAACACTTTTCTTCCCGTACATTTCTCAATGAAATTGTCTTTTGAAGTTGTTTAATTAGTAAAAATCCCGCTTTGAAGGCTTCAGGGAACATAAGCTAACTTCTATTTAGTTTATTTATGTAGCAAACAAAACAAATGATCCAGTTTACAGACAAAAAATGTCAGTTCAATCTAATCATATTAACAGATTTAATGCCAACTGCTTACATCCCAACATGTTAATTACAATTTATTATGCCAACTGGTGAAATGTTTCCTATCCAAGTCGATTGCATTGAGTCACTGACTTTGAACAAATTCCTCCTGAATGAGTTTGTAGTCTCACTGACAGTTTAACTTTGCATGAACCCCTCGTATACGGTGGCCCACAAGGGTCAACCAAATACAAAAGCCACAACACTGCAGGAGAAAGCTGGAATGGAAGCTACGCTAAAACAAGCTATGTTAAAACCAAAGCTACGCTAAAACAGAAGCTATGTTAAAACACAAGCTACGCTAAAACAAGCTATGTTAAAACCAAAGCTATGCTAAAACAAGCTATGTTAAAACCAAAGCTACGCTAAAACAGAAGCTAAGTTAAAACCAAAGCTACGCTAAAACAGAAGCTATGTTAAAACACAAGCTATGCTAAAACAAGCTATGTTAAAACCAAAGCTATGCTAAAACAAGCTATGTTAAAACCAGAGCTACGCTAAAACAGAAGCTATGTTAAAACCAAAGCTACGCTAAAACAAGCTATGTTAAAACCAGAGCTACGCTAAAATAGAAGCTATGTTAAAACCAAAGCTACGCTAAAACAAGCTATGTTAAAACCAGAGCTACGCTAAAACAGAAGCTATGTTAAAACACAAGCTATGCTAAAACAAGCTATGTTGAAACCAGAGCTACGCTAAAACAAGCTATGTTAAAACACAAGCTACGCTAAAAAAAGCTATGTTAAAACCAAAGCTACGCTAAAACAAGCTATGTTAAAACCAAAGCTACGCTAAAACAAGCTATGTTAAAACCAAAGCTACGCTAAAACAGAAGCTATGTTAAAACCAAAGCTATGCTAAAACACAAGCTACGCTAAAAGAGAAGTCATACAAAGTCAGAAGCTTTACAAAAAAATTAAAGCTGCGCAAAATCCGAAGTTGTGTTAAATGGAGTCATTTTTTGGTATTTTTAAACAAAAGCTGTGCCAAAATGAAAGCTACGCTAAAACGGAAGCTATGCTAAAATGAAAGATATGCTGAAGCAGTAGCTACGCTAAAACAGAAGATGTGCAAAAATAGAAGTCACCAGAGAAAAACTTGCTAAAGGGCAGAAAAGATTTGCATGGAGTTTCACCTTCAAGCTGAAAAAATCTGTTCAAAGCTTAGAATGCAATTGATTCCATCAACAACTGTTAATTTGTTATAACGGCCCAGTCAAAGTCCAGACCTTTGCATCACTGAAGTACATTTGTCAAAGACGACGATTTTAATTCCTAAAAAATCTCTCCCTGAATTCAGACTGCTGAGCAAGGACTATGAACCCACAACACGGCGGCTTGTTGACAACGACAACATTAATCACCCATTCATGGAAAAGGCGACACTGTTGGCCTGAGACTGTGGGACTCTGACGTCCTGTTAGCAGTCAACAGGCCTGCTGGTGTTGGTGGAACAAAAAATAAAAACGTAGCGCTTGTCGTAAAAACCGCCATGAAATGAAAGCATTCATGAAATGCATCGTGAAAACCCACAACAAACAGCGTCGGGAAAGACCAAATTGTTCATTTGTTTTATTATGTAAACAGACTTTTGCATGCTGTCTTATGTAATGGCCTGCTGCTGGTCTGACCACAGACGTTTAAACTCACTGGTAACTTTCCTGATTTCTTTACTCAGCGATGATATGAGCTGAGGTGGATGGTGACTATTTACATTTTGAAAAAAGTTTTATTTTACCGTGCATTTTACTTGTTATTTTAGAGAAACACTGTTTACATTTGAAAACATACACAACCTTTTAAAAAAATGAAAACTTATAATTTTTGCTAAATATATACAAAAAAAATGTTGTCATTTTGAAAGAATGAACATTAAATGTTTATTTTTAGGGTTTAAAATAAATAAAAGCTAAATATTTTAGCATAAGGGATGTGGAAACATTTTCAAAAATAGGGTAAACAAGCACAAAGATTCCAAGAGAAATATATGTAAGAAAATATTTTATCTTTAGTATTGTTCTGTTATGGGAATTCGTTGCAGTTACTCCATAGAAAAACAGAAAAAAAGCTAAAACCTGCATTTGCTCCTGCAGGTTTTAACATCCAGTTAGGTCCAAGTTTAAAGCACCAACAGTAAATTAAAGAAGATAAGTGGAGCATTTCTGCACGTTTTATACATTAGGCATTTTGTTGGTTTTTTTTACACTGGACCTCCAAAAAGTACACTTGAACGAGAGTCAGACATAAGAATCTCTTATTGTTTTATTAGAATTGAGTAATATGTAAATTTCAAATATATTAGACATTTTTAGATTTGTAAAAACAAGTTTGGGGAAGGAAGGGTGGGTGATCTATTATATTCTGTTTTGGAACAAAGAACGGAGAAATATTTCTGTCCCAAAGGTTTTGCGACTATAATTACAACCACAGGTATTTCTACAAAGCATCAATTCAGGGGAGTTCATACAAATGCACACCGCACTTTTCAGTTTTTTATTTATAAAATCAATTGCGCTCAAATGTTTTGTTCTTTTGCATAAGAACTAAACTAAAAACTGTAAAGTTTCTGACTAAGTGTGGCCAAGCAGGTCGAATATTAACATTTTAGACTTTCTTTTGGGTTTTATTGGAGGTTAAAATGTAAAATCTGTAACTGTTGCTGGATGCGGCCTCCGTTCCTTGCAGCCATCTGCCATGCAGGCAGCAAACGGAACGGCACGCGGTCCACCGTATGTCCTGCTGGTTTTCTCTCCGCTTCCTCTCCCTGGGAAACATAACTGCCCTCAAGGGAAGTTTCTGTCTGGATGCAAATCCTCTTGTTTAGTCAGATGGACGCTGCAGGGTCAGCTGCGTGTCCATGCGGCTACGTGACCCCTCCTCGTTTTGATGAGCATGTTCTGTTTCAATCCCATCTTTTTTCTACCAGGATCAAATGTTCCCTCAAACTGGATTACAGAGATTACTTAGATATTTTTGCTGAGTCTGAAAAGGGTTTAATTTTCCCAAAATCAGATTATTTTCCCCCCATTTCAGATCAAACTTTCACCTTTATGTCCAGGTTGGATTGAAATTTATGGCTTTTTAAGGTCAGCTCAGAAAATTAGTATTTTTCTTCTGGTTGTAGAAAAGTTAAGATTTTAAATTACCCCATATTAATCTGGAATATGTTTGAGAATCATTTAAAAGGAAACGAGGTAACCTTGAATACTCTCCAGACTTGATTTTGAAAACCACTAATGTGTTTCATAATTCAGTTAAAATATATTGAAAATTCAATTCAAATTCAAAAATACTTTATTGATCCCAAAGGGAAATAATAGGAGATCAACCACTTAAATATGTGGAAAATATCCTAATTTTTATGAACATTTCTGCCTCCAAACCTAAATGAACATGAAACATTTATAAAATAGTTTGATTTTTATGGAGGAAAGGAATGCATAAATCACATGTCAAACTCAAGGCTCGGCTGTTTTGCTTTTCACTTAGTAGGAATTAGTTTGAATATAACATCTGGTGTTCCTCAGGGCCCTCTGTTGGGGAATCTACCTTTTTGTTATAGAGTTATGATCTTAACTTTGTCTGATGTTTGTTTTCTTTTTGGGGAAAAAAAATCATCTCTCACTCAATGTTTATGTTCGAAAGATTTGGAGCCAGAGATAAAAAAATTTAAAAAAGTTTATTATTCACGGATCTTGTGATCCTGAATAAAGAAAACAGTAGGGATGCACCAATATGGAAATTTGATCATTTGATTTTGATATTGATATTTGATATTCGATATCCAAAATCAAATTGCTGTTATGGCTGATAACCAATTTTTTATTTTACCAATATTATATATAATTCTTTACCTTTTTTACACCTTTGGAGAAAAACTTTCAGAAGCAGATAATAACAAGATGGAAATAAATATTGGGTGTTAATCGGCTGAGTATCGGGCCGATACCGACGCAGACAAATCGTACATATTGTTAATGTCTGTTTGTACCTGCAGAGTTCAGAGAGTTCATTCATTTCAGGTTGTTTTCCAAACAGCTGGTATTTATTAAGTTTTCATCTGCCTCGGTTTTCCTAATAAAATGGCAGAACTGGATGTCCTGGGTATAAATACAGAGCCCTGAATGAACCTCCCCCGGGGTGACATTCTGCATTCAGCCCGGTCCCTGTTCCCGGCCTGTGTGCTGGCCGCCCTGCATACTGAATCTCAGACTCTGCAGCGGCGTGGAAAACATTTCCTGCACAGCTTCCCTCTAAGTGGGATTACCGTCGCATGTTTTACCGCAGATGGAGGACATGCGACTTCATCCTGCTGCTCATATTTTGTCGTGTTTTTCAGAAAGGTCAGAGGAGATGCTGGGTGTTTGTGTAGGATGCATGTCAAGAGTGGGACTGAACGGGCCTTTCGAGGCATTCACACTAAGCTTTCTGCCGGGCAGCAGGCATTCTTCCTCTGTCTCGTATCCCATGAGCCTTTGCTGCTGGGACAAAGTCCTCTTTGTATGCCGGTGGCTCTTGGCTGGAGCGCACAGCGCTTTGAAATTGCGTTTGAACGAAGGGGATTTTTCATCTCTATCCGTACTTTTCGTGCTTGCTCTCAGCCCTCTTTGCTTTCACTGCTCTGAGACTAACCCTGTGCCCACCTTCCTCTCCCAGCCGCCCACAGCGCTCTTAGCAACTGCCTGAGTGGGACGGCGGCACTGCCGCCAAAACGAGCTTGTTCCCAGCTCGGCTCGACGCTGACGGAGCCAAACATGCAGCATCTGGAGGAAACGATTTTAATCATTTCTGTACATCTAATAAAAGGATGATATTGGTATGAATTAATGAAAAATGAATACCATGAATAATAAATATGTATATGATTTTATTAAATTTATGTTTAACAAACATGAATAGTGGAAAAAATATGAATGTATCTTAGTTTTATTGTAAGTATATTTAACAAAAATTTATAATAAAAATATTTATGGGACACAGGTTGAACAAAAATTTATAATGAATATTTTATTTTATATTGTAAATATGTTTAACAAAAATGAATTATACAAATACATTAAAATGTTTTGAATTTTTAATGAAGAATAACTTTTTTTTTTTATTGGAAACATGTTTAGCAAAGATGAGTTCTAAATATATCAATTTATATAGAAAATAAATATTTAATTGAAAATAAATTAAAAATGAATGTGGGCTGACATAAGGTAGTTTACAAGTAAAACATAAATTAATGTTTTTTTTAAAAGGTGTAATTCCACAAATAAACAATTATATAAACAAGCGAATTCAGATCTGATAAAATACATGTTTATTGTTAACTAAATAAATAAATTGCAAAATCAGAATCTAAATACAGAATTTAATAATTAGTTCAATAATTTAAAAAAAAGTAAATCCAACCTCCCTGGACAGGTTGTCCCTTACATGGCAAACTCAGAGAAACCAGTTAACTGTGGGAGGAAACCAGAGTACCCAGAAAGAACCCACTCACGCGCAGAGAGAACATGCAAGCTCCAAGCAGAAGTTCAGAAACTTCAGTCTAGAGGAGGAGCTGGGCCTTGAAGGCGGGGCTAGGTCCGCTCAGGCGTTTTGCACAGCTGAATAGTTGCCATGGAGATTAAATGATTTCTTGAACATGCATGAAAGAATCGAGGCAAAAGTCCAGGTTTGTTTTTGATGAGGGAACAACATCATAGCATGATGTGAAGCTGAAACGAGTCAATTTAACACAACACTGCCCCTTTAATAAAAGTTACTCAAGTAAGTAAAAAGACTCTTAAAGCAAATTTTTTTCAAAAATGACTCAATAAATGGATCTTTGCCATTTTATACTCGCCGACCCGACGCTCTCTGTACACTCTGTGCCCCCTCACCCTGCAGTGCCAGCTGAAGTCTCCATGCACTTTTGACCGTATATGTATTTAAATCCTGTTTTAACTGTTTACTGTAATTGAGGTAAGTCTCTGTAGATGTGGCTGTCAGCTGAATGTGTGTTAATTATATCCCGTGGGATGTTATTAAACAGGTGGCTGGAGCTAAAGCTAGTGCAGCTTGTGTTAGTGCAGCTTGTGTTAGTGCGTGTGTGTGTGTGCGTGTGTGTGTGTGCGTGTGGTGTGTGCGTGTGCGTGCGTGTGTGTGTGTGGTGTGTGTGTGTGTGTGAATGAGTGAGGGAGCGAAGCGCAGACAGTTTATCCTCCACCCAGTAATCTTTCAGCTGTTTGTCTGGCCTCTACCTGCTGCTGTTAATGTGCCTCAGAAATGCACAATGTGGGGAAAAGTGCAGCCCTTCATCTCGTCTACTAAATGCTGATTTAGTGACACATTTTATCCGTCTTCACTTGATATCCTGAAATATGTTTTTCTTTAATAAATTCACAATTTGTTGTGGAGAAATGTTGGTTTTTACTTTAATTTAAGACACTTTCTTGATAATGTGCTACAAATAAACTTGGGTATTTTGTGTGAAGCCCTGGAACTGTGCAGTCTTTTTACTGTAATTGTAGCTCATTTTGCTAATTTCAGCTCCTGGTGTCTCTTGTTCTTGCTTCATTCCACATCAGTGTTTAATAAAATTGCTGTGCAAGTGAGATCCTGGTGCAGACACATCACCGAAGTGCAAGGCGGCTTCATTTTTGAGTTATAATTGACAAATTCTTACAAAGAAATTCAAGCACCGGGTGTTTTTTCTGGATATAATTTGGCACATGTGAGTGATTGAGTTGAGTTGCATTTTATTATTGAAGTAAGTCAAAGCATTGCCAGCGCTTAATGGTGTTTTACTGCGGTTGCTTTGTTGGCTTAGAGGAGGCCATGTAAAATTTGTGCAGACATCTGTGCTCAGATTCACAGTAGACTGAGACTGAAACCATCGTGTACCTGAGATCACCTGCAGACGTCCTGTCCTGCAGCACCGGGTTGATAAACAGTCTGATTCCTGTCTGCGGATGCCAGGCACAGACGTGGTGGGCTAACCTGAAAACCATTTCAAACAAGCATCCAGATCGCTTGCAACAGTCAACAATGGATCTAGACGCTACCAAAAGAGTTGAGTTCTTAAACTTTGGTTTTCTCAGATTGTTTATTGGATCTTTTCTATCAAATGCTTCTACATAAGAGCACTTAAAATTTGGGTTATCTTCACAAAACGAGTTTAATTTTTAGGTAAATTATTCCACAGAACCAGTGAAGAAAGAGATGATTTATTATTGATGTAGAGTCAACATCAGTTATTGTTTCTGTCGCTCTGCTGCTTTTGACACTCTTAGCAAGTCCTGTCACTGTAACAAAGTTATTGTGACAATATTGTTGTTTTGAGACAATGTTCAATAATATATAACGATAATAGCATAATAATGCAAGAAGACTTTCTCAAAGATCAATAAACTTTAAATTCTAATGACCATTTATTGGAACTAGAAGAGATTTTAAATATCCAAAATAAATAGACAAAACAAAAGAAACAACAAATGAAATGAATTACGAACAAAATTAATCTTCAAAAAAAGACAAGTTGAGACCAAAATGAAACTAAATTTACTATTTAAATTTTAGCTACGGTTTTATTTTTAGTTTACTTGCGTAACAAAAATCAAGCTTTTTAAATTATTACACGGATAAAAACGCTTGTGTGAAAAATCTCTTTCTATTACTTTTTCTTCTAAATGTAGGTTTTCAAAGCGGTTTAAATATCACAAAATGTCTTACAAATATTTATGAAGTAGCACCACAAAATCAGTGGTTTTGATTGCAATAAAAAATAAAAGAACAATTCTGAAATCCTGTACAAACTGATCAATCAATTCAAAGTTTATTTGTGTCGCGTATTTCAGCAGCAAGGCGCTTTACATAATAAAAACAGAAAGTCTAGAAAAGGAAACACATTTACATTTTGATAACTACCATCACCAAAATTATACACATCAAACATGTTGGCTAATGTTCAAAAGCAGTCGGTGCAGCTTAATGTTGTATTATTATTATTCTGTAAAAGAACTGTTCAAATGAATGGTTCCCATGGCGAGTGTTTCCAAGCTGCTGACTGGAACTGTATGTACAGTTTCACTCGTCCCTCTGAGCTTTTATGTAACCACTGTTGGTGATCCATCATTAAAACTTTAATTTTAGTTTGCACTCGTTGGGACAATGTCTGATCATGTTATTTATATCCATTGAAAAGTATATAAATCCTGCTGAAACCGTGTTTCGCTTTGTGTTATGCAACACTCTTAATATTCAAATGAAAAGACAAAGGGGAGCAAAGGCAAGCCACAGCTAGAGAATAGGCCAGTTTGTGCAGCATTTCCTATTTGTTAATGAGGGTTTCACGGCCACTTGCCAAGGCAGCAGGACCAATAGTGAAGGCCTGTTTGAACCGAGAAGGGGAGGCGTAGAGGGAGCGGGGGGCGAGCTGCCACCGAGGGGACCCCGAAACCCCATCGGCCCCCTCCTACCTGTTCCGCAAAGTGCAAAGGCGTCTGAGATCGGCTGTCACTTCCACCAGGGGCTCTAATGAAGGTCTAGCTGCTGCGCTGGGACTCGCTTGTGTCAATCTCAGCTGACTCAGCAAGCAACGGGTTGGGGGGGGGTTACTGAAATATTAAGAGATGTCCAAAAACAATAATCAAGAGGAGAAGGAGGAAAAGGAAGAGGATGCAGAGGAGGTTAAAGTTCCTCCTCTTCCACCTCCGCCGGAGGTGAAGAGTCCAGCGGAGGGCCAGAAGTCCAAACCGCTGCCCAACGGGAACCAGTGCCAGCCCCTGAACCGCAGTATCTTTCCGTGTCCCGCAGTCTCGCCGGCAGCCGAGAGGATCCGATTCATCTTAGGGGAGGAGGATGACGGCCCGGCGCCCCCGCAGCTCTTCACCGAGCTGGACGAGCTGCTGGAGGTGGACGGGCAGGAGATGGAGTGGAAAGAGACGGCCAGGTAGGAACCTCTGCCCAGGTGATGATCAGAGGGCTTCACATCAGAGCTGGAACGATGAATCCAATTAATTGTGATTAATCGATTCTTTAAGTAATCGTCAACTAATTCAGTAATCAATTAAACGTGATTAATCGTGATTAATCGAACTGATCATAAATTTGATTAATCGACTGAAAGAATCAGTCACAAAGTTAATAATCAAATAATCGTTAACTGGAGCATAGAGACTTTAAAAATGATTATTTGCTAAAAGAGCAACAAAATCAATCCAGATATTACGACAAAAATTGACAAAAAATATATAAATTTTGCATTTAAGATGGAAATCTTTCTTTGTGTGTAAATATGTTGAACCCAGAACTCCTCAGGTAGCAGGTTTATCTCCACCTGGTTCAAATTATGTCCACAGATTATCACAGAGTATTAAATGAATAATCTGTGCCATTTTTAAAATCCAGTTAATCGATTAATGATAATCATTAGTTGCAGCCCTGAACATCTAAATAATCAAACATCCTCCTTGCAATGTTTTGAGCAAGTTTTACTTTAAGAAAATGTAATTTTGGGTCTTTCTGTTGTGTGGCCTGTTAGATTATTGTGATAAGACGCAGAAGGGATGATTGTTTGTGCATCATTAGCACTGGATGAGTGAAAGTGTCTCAGGGGAAACCGGATCCGTGGGCTGCTGCTGCTCCAGGCACCAAATGAGTCCATTTGTTATCCTGACCTCTGACCGAGTGTCCTGCAGATAAAAGTTTCAAATCTCTCTGGGCTGAATGGTTTGTAGAATCAGGAAATGTTATTGGGCTGAAACAATTAATCTGTTATTTAAACAATTGTGATTAATCGGTAACTGGAGTATACAGAAAAAAACTATAAAAAATCTGCACTTTGCTTTTAAGATAAAAATAAATCAATTCCTCTGTAAATCTGTTTTACCCAGAACTTCTCAGGTGGCAGCTTTAGTTTCACAAGGTTCAATTTCTGTAAGGAAAATTCTCCTCCTATTGAGCACTTTCACAGTTTTTAGCCTGCAGATGCATCATTTTCTACAAATAATCAAGTATTAATCAAATTAATTGCATCATTTGGTATTTTATGTGATAAAATGTTTATTTTCTTATCTAAAAAATTATTTTTCAATGTAATTCTCTTTGGTATAAAATAATCTTAAGTTGTTAAAAAAAAACAGCTTTTTTTTTTTGTCTGATTAATCAATTAATCTTCAGAGTAATTGGTCAAATAATTGATTATTTAAATAGTCGTTAGTTACAGCTATAAAATTTTGTGCATTTAACAAGATGTAGTTATTGTTTCTATATGCTAGTTTTAAAGATTATTCAAGAAATTAAATTTCTGATACCTTATAAGATAGAAATCAAAGTGATTCTGATGTAGTGAGTGATTTATAATTAATCTGGTGCTTAAACCAGATTAAATGATGTTCAGTGCCCTTCTGGGGGGTTTTCTGTTTAGTTCCTGTCCTCTGAACCCCCATCAGGTTCTGCTGGAGGTTTCTTCCTGTTCAAAGGGAGTTGTTTCTTTCCACTGTGCCCACGTTCTTGCTCAGTATGAGGAATTGCTGCTGATGTGATTTGCCTCCATTGTATTAAACAGAGGATCAAATAGGAAAGCATGTAGCTAAATTTGAATCCAAAGATGTTTAATTTATTGCGAATTGAACATAACAGAATTTAACTGAATTAAAAGCGTTGTGTGCTATTAAAACCACACTAAATGGACAAAAGTTTTGTCAAAAATAATCTGAATAAAAACTAAAAACAATATAAATGTTTCAATTTTGATCATTTTGATTGAATTGGACTGAATTTATACTGGTAAATAAAAACTAGATTATTGTCTTGGTAGACAGGAATTTTCTAATCAGCAGAAACACGTGTCACATTATGGCTGCTTGCATTTTTTTATACATTGATAGAATCACCTGTAAAATCAAAGTAATTTGATTTACGCTTATTATTCTGCAAACACATAAAGAAGTGAACATATTGTGCAATGCCTCTGCGTGTGGACTGGGTGACAACTGGAGAATAAAAACCCGGACCACTGTCGGGTTGAGTCGTCCATCTGCCAAGTGCAAGTTTGGCAGCCAAACGGGCCGAATGGAAACCTCAGAACCGGCCCAGTCTGCCATCTATCTGCTTCTGCAGAGGGACAAAGGGGCAAAGAGAGGGAGGTTTAGAAATCAAAACACTGCTGGATTCAAACAATAAAAAATCTATTAATCTGTCTGACAAGCTTGATTTAACAACAACAACAAAAAAAGACAAATTAATGAGGTAAATTAACAGACTTGGAGCCTGAGCTAAAGGTACAAACATGCAAAACAGTTTGGCACTAGTACGATGTAAAATATGCAATTTTCTTTTGTGCATTTCTGTCAGGTTTTAAATTTAATTGATAAAGGAATTTAAAAAGTCTTAAATTGCAACTTGCAGCTGGTTTAGTTCATGTTCAAAACCCCAGTGAGCTGCGTTTTTATTGGCCATAAAATTGTGCAAATTGAAATGACAAAAATTAATCAAAACATGCAGTAAAAAAAACAAACAAAAAACCCTCATGTTTTTCTGTAAAATGTTTTTGCACTAGGATGAGTGTGACCGGTGGACTGCTGCGTTTTGTGTTATGTGGTGGTCAGACAAAACACCAAGTCTTGGTTTGGTCTCCATTTATTTAATCTGTCAATCAGGAGACATTAGCATTAGCACATAGCATGTGCTCCAGTTATCCAATCCGATCAATAATGGTGTTAGCATGCATCAAATGTTAGAAAGGTGTAATAGCAACTCAAATAAAAGTATCCAAACACCTATCATTAATACAGAAGGAAAAATAAACATTTGAACAATATAAATGAAAGATTTCCAGTGGATTATCTAACTTTTCTGATGGCACACCATCATTTTTAATGATTTATCGTGTAAATAAACATATGCAATTTAAATTGTGTTTCTTATCTAATTGAAACATAGAAATTGTGAAATTTTATTTAGTTTTTTACAAATTAAATAGCTCATTTCTGTTATGACCTCTGCAGATGACAGACGTGGCCCGATATAGATCATCCATGATCTTGTAATTTTTTATTTTATATAATAATCTGAATCAGTTTTATGTGTTTCCATTTACTGGACGCCTTATTTTCGGCTTTGCTGTCTGTGCAGGTGGATAAAGTTTGAGGAAAAGGTGGAGAAAGGAGGTGAGCGTTGGAGTAAACCCCACGTGGCGACGCTGTCCTTGCACAGCCTGCTGGAGCTGCGCACCTGCATAGAGAAAGGCACCATCATGCTGGACATGGAGGCTTCCACTCTCCCTCAGGTTGTTGGTGAGTAAATTGATCATGTGACGCGTGGAGCCGCGCTGCAAAGCGGTCATCATGTTCCTGCAGTGTGCTGTCGTCTGAGTCTGAGGCTTCTTTGGTTTGTTTGAGCATTAGCTGGACTCAGAAAGTAGTTTTCAAAATCAAAATGGCGGCACAAAAACTTCCCCACTTTAAGGGCAGTTCATCATCTCCAGTTGCACTGAGATTATGTGTCTGTCTGCGAAGGAGCAGGAGGAAGAGCTCCCACTCAGACTGATTAATGTGATGTAACTGACTGCGCAGGCCGAAAAGAACCGGCGCTTTGACCGATGGGCCATTAACTGTACTAACCGTCCGCAGGAAGAGAGTTTCCCCGAGGCTGGCTTCTGTCAGCTTTGAGGCTTCTGATCTTCTTTTTTAAAAATAGTTCAGACCTTTAGATTGAACCATATCCTGACAGTAAGATAAACGGGAACATTTCTGGAGTCGCTAATTGAGTCTTTACAAGTATGAAGATCCTTTCAACTATAGTTTGGATCGACGATTCGACTGCATTGTGAAATTCAGGGTTTACATTAAACATTGCAACAGCTGGAGAGCTTTTGGTGCATCTTATATTATGCAACAGGATGCTAATAGAATACATTTTGTATATTTATGAGGTTAATATAGAGCAGTTACTTACATTCAGAGTGCTTATGGTGCTTACCTATAGCATGCTTGCAGGTGTAGTTATATGAGAGGCAAATGCCAAGTTTTTATCCCAATTTCCCTCTTCCAATAATCTCAAGGACGCCCCGTTTATCAGATTATCTCATGGAGGAACTGCTATGCCAAATTTGCATTGTTTTGTGGAAAATTAGCCATTTCATAAACCTCCTGTTAAGTCACAGACCACGGGCTCTGCGCTGTCACCTAGCAACCCCAGCCGAGCCCGGCCCCGTCACCTAGCAACCCCAGCCGAGCCCGGCCCCGTCACCTAGCAACCTGATGGTTGAATAACTTAAAAAACAGATTAAAAACAATAAATATCTTTGTTGTTAAGCTCGTATGCTTAACAACATAGATGAATGAAACAATTGTTGAATTGTTTCATTCAACAATTTAGCAGAAAAAATGTGTTTTGGACGGACAGTTTCATTCCATAAAATATAAAAATAATACCAACGTTTTCTGCATTGCAACAAAATGTAAACTAAGAATTGTTTGGCGCAACAATTGTTTGCTTTCAGAGATGATCACTGACAACCAGATAGAGATCGGCCAGCTGAAAGCAGACCTGAAGGACAAGGTGATGTACACGTTGCTACGGAAACACCGCCACCAGACCAAGAAGTCCAACCTTCGCTCCCTAGCCGACATCGGGAAAACGGTTTCCAGCGCAAGTAGGCTGTTTTCCAACCAGGACAACGGTAACAGTGGTGCCAGTTTGGTGCAGTCTTTTCAACTTTTCACTCTAGAAAATCAGGACAGGAAAGTCGTGATTCGACTGCGAAATATGCAAAATAAATTTAGATTTGCGTGACGAGAAGTACAGTGAGTTTTGAGTGCCGAACTGTGAGTGACAGCGGTTTGTGTGGGACTCTTAATAAAAGTTTCATTATTCACTGGATACTCCTTGGAACATTTTCATTTTTGTAGCATTTTGACTCAACTAACTTTGAAACCTATAACATCATATTAGAATCACTGTAGATAAAAAACAACAAAACATTTTGAGATTAATTTAAGAAATTAAAAAAAAAAAAAAACATTTGAGGAGAGTCTCAAAAATTTTTTAAAAGATTACATTCTTTTTTTATTTTCAAACAAATTGCCTTGTTTTTTCTGAAACAATTTTGAGAGTAATATAAAAATTTCAGAGATTTTTCTAGCAAATTTTCTGAAAAATTTCAGTGATCTAAAAATTTTATAGTTTTTCCTCCACAACACAGTGAAAAAGTGTTTGCTCTCCTTTTAGATCAACAAACAAATTTAATACAAAGCAGGGATAACTCTAGAAAATAAAAATAGGTGTAAAAATTCTGATTATTTTCAGTCACGAACGAACTGCAATTAGGACAGAAATGATTAATTGGATTAATCGCTACGAGTCAATCATTAAAATCAACTAATTTTATAATTGATCAATCATTTGCTGGACTATAATGAGTCTGAAAGAACAACATATTCAGAGCAGCAAATAAAACTGTAAAATATAAATTTGCATTTAAGATAAAACAAAACAAAATATATTCTACTTCTAATCGATGAAGTTGCGCTTTTACATTCACTTGGTTCAAATTCTCTTAAATAAAAGAAGAAAAAAAATCTCCTATTGAGCACTTTTTGCCATCCAATTATTAATCTGTTAATAATTATCACCAGATCAGCATGTTGATGTTAGAAATATTTCTTAGCTGCAACAAATGATCAGTCGTTCACTAAAGGAAAGCTATGCTGTTGCATTTTATTTATAGAGGAATTTAATAATTTTTTTAATTTGTATCTGTTAATGTGTTTCTCATATTGTATATAAAAAAGCTAAGTGGTTAAATGAAACATTTGAAAAATGTGACGTTTTTTAATCAGATTTATCAAATAATTGTTAGTTGAGTTTAGAGCAGCGTTAGCTTTATATGCATCTTATTTAAAACGAACACTTCAGACCAAATATAAAGCATGGTAGTGGTAGTGCTGCTTTGTGGTAATTGATTTAATTTGTTGCTCTTGTCCTGAATGTCCAACCTTTAGTCACCTGAAGCTCAAACATTCTTGGGTTATGAGGTGACAAAGATCCTCAAGTCTGTCTCCAAATGACAAATACATCCAACTGCACTGTAAAAACACAAATCTTTACAAGTATTTCTGGTCTAGTTTCTGGTGAAAATATCTTAGTACTTTTGAAATAAGACAAAATTAACCTTTACGTATTTTTCAGCAAGATGTGGGAGCTTGTTTTAAGTAAATAGTTCCTTAAAGTTGATGAAAAAGTTTTAGTTCAGATTATTTCACTTCTTGTTATAAGTGAAATAATCTGCTAGTGGAACAACATTTTTTCATTAATATTAAGTATTTATTGACATAATAGAGCTCCTAAATCTTGCTGAACGTTTTCTATGTCAAATTTGAAGTGTACTAACTTATTTGCAGTAGAAACTAGACCAAAAATACTTGGTAAGATTTGTGTTTTTGGGGAGAATTTGGAGAGGCCTAGTCAAAGTTTGGGCTTAAATGTGAAGGCCATTCCTTCATGGTCAAAAATGCTTAAATGTGGATAAAATAAAAATAATTAAGCCAAAAATAGAAATACAACCCCAAAGAGTCGCCTTTGACATGATAACCAGCTACTAGGTTTAGACGACACGCATCTTTAAGGCCATGTTGGTTTGGATACATTTTTTCCTTAATAAATTATTAAACATTCAAATTTGAAAAATCAAAGTTTGGCAAAAAAAATAAAAATCTGTATATATAAAAGAAATAAACGGCAAACACTTGTTTTCTGTGCTGTAGATCAGTTTCCTGTGTTGAAGTGACGAGTGTTTGGCATCAGCTCTCTAACTGCACTGTAAAATGTATTTAAAGGCGCCTGCATTAATCTCTGAACACAGAGGAGCCAAAGTGATGCAAGATTTGATTGCTCTGGTGGAAAAACCCCAAGGCCGAAACAAAAGAATAAAGCTGACGATGTTGGTTTGAACTGAAAAGTAATTAATTTGTACTTAAGAAATGATTTAGTACACAAAAGAGCGAAAGCAGGAGAAATACACTGCAAAAACACAAAATCTTACCAAGTATCTTTGGTCTAGCTTCTAATATAAATGTCTTGGTACACTTGAAATAAGACAAAACTAATTTACAAAAAACTTTTCTGCAAGATTTATGAGCTTGTTTTTAGTTGACAATTTCTTAATATTTGTGAAACAGTTCTAGTTACAGATTATTACACTTATAGCAAGACATTTCCCATGACATAAATGAAACTAACGCCAATTAAACTAATACTTTTTTCCTAATAATAATAAATTACTGACTTAAAACAAGCTCTTATATCTTGCTGAAAAGTTACTTTCTTACTTCAAGTGTACTAAGATACTTGCAACTAGAAAGTAGACAAAAAAGGCAAAAATTCAGAATGTTACCAAATATTTTTGTTTAGTTTCTAGTGCTAACAAAGCAAATTCACAAGCAAATTTCCAGCAAAATGTAGGAGCTTGTTTTAAGTCAGTACTATTAATATAAGTACCAGTTTTATTGGTAGATTATTACACTTGTTACAAGATAAAACTATAAATAGTTTTCTTGTCAGAATTAAAAAACTGACAAAACAAGCTCCTATATGTTGCCTGAAAGTTTCTTATACTTCAGTTTTGTCTTATTTCAAGTTTCCTAAGATTTTGTGCTTTTGCAGCGCAGCTTTGGAATTACAGTTGCATTAAAATGAACAAGTTTCCATCTCCTAACTGGGGAAATTACCATCTGGATTTACCACACTGACTTTATGTTTGCTTTGATTGTAAAACGTTGAGTAACTCCATGTAATTAATCTGTGACCAACCATGAAGCTGCGGAATGTGAAGTTATTTATTAGCTCTTATCAGATGTGAGAAACATTTTGATGATGAAAGAACAGGCTGCGCCATCATGCCAAAGTCTGGATCGCAGTAAAGATAAAGCCCATCAGTGATAATCATTAATGGGTTATAACGCCTTGGAGGATAAAGTGCATCTTTGTGAGCTGCAGCCACTGCTTGTTTCTCCAGTTTAACATCACCATTCCTCTGAACTCACTGTTTCTCTGCACAGCTTTTAACTCTCGGCTTAATCCCTCTCTCCAGATAACAGTCTTGATTGTGTTTGTCTGCTGACTGTCCTTCATCTCAACCTTTCCACCTGTCTGTCCTTCTTCTTGCTTGCCTGGACTGCTTCTGATAACCCACTGCTGCCGCTAAAAGCCCGCAGTCCTCTGGAGAACTCGGTGACCTGCCTGTCGGGTCACATCTCCATGGAGGACTTGCAGAACCAAAGGAGTACCAGTATGGACTGGCTTAGTAAGTTCCCCAGACCCAGTTGCAACATGCAGAACACCTAGCGGTGAAACAAGGTGAATTGGACTTACAAATGGACAAATTTTTTTTAAAAATCCTTATGTTTGAACTGGGGTTGTGTGGAGTATGTATGAGCAGTAAGTGTCTTCTCTGCTGTCAGATCAGTCAGCTTAAAGCTGCAGCTTGTAACTTCTATTAAAAAAAAAAAAAATTTTTACATATTTGTTGAACTTTCATTATGTCATTATATAATGATAGTATGAGACAGATAATCTGTGTAAAAACTTAGCGCCTTACCAAAGTCAGTGAGTTAGTTCATTCTCCCAGAATGCAGTGCGGCTCTGGAATGGAGCTCAGTAAATATTCAAAATAGTGAGAATTGAATACATATTCAACATTGTCTATTATAGTATATTGTTATTGATTTATTGTCCAGCTGTGGTCAGAATGCTGAACGTGAACTAAGTCATTTTAATGGAAGTGAAGTTAGTGTAACAGCTGACCTTGTTACTTATTGTTCAGAAATACTTCACACAATTTTATCAAAAAAGAAGAAAAGAAGCATCACTGTACAGGAACATTACTAGGTTTTCCTTTAGTCTTCATGGTCACTCCCCTCATTATTGATGTAAAATTTAAGAAAGTCAACCTCAAAAGCAGATTTCTTAATGCTGGCTGCATCATACTGACAGGCCTGGTTTTACCCACAATGCTGAGGGGGTAGATTTATGAAAAAGCTTCAGTGGCGCCGCTCACCCTTCTACCTGCTGAGGGTTTCCACCCTGATGGCCGTGATGAGAGGACGCATCACGCTGTCAGAAATTGAGAGTCAGCAGAGCGTCAGTCAAAGGAAAAACACTCAGTGGGCCGTTTTGGTGAGGAGAAGTGAGAACAGCCTCACCTGTTAGCGGTGACTCTGATGCTGAACAGCTGCTGGGTAAGCAGGAAAGACGAGTTTAATAAACCATGACAACGACGTGTGAGGAATATAAACTTTACTAACATCAGGGCTGCTTATGTTTGCAATAAAAACTAGATTCTTTGTTATTTTGTAGGGTCTGTAAGTCAGGCAGAATTAGCAATAATTATCTTAGATGAGGTTATAGATGCACTGATCCGATATTAATATATGTATCAGTCCCAACACTGAAAAAAAAAAAGATCAGGTGTCTGTCAGATGCCAATCCAAATTATATTAAAATTCAAAACTTTCTGAACCATTTGAAAAAAGGTTTGTTACAGTTTATTTTTTACATTTCTACTGTTTTTTGTCGTCAGTTTCAGTTTCTTTAGTATTTATTTTACATGGGCTGTTATGCTCTGAATTTAACTGACTGAACAAATTAAAGCAGTTTTTTCATGTCGACCAAGCTGGTGAAGCCGTTGGTGTTTTTAAGTGAGCTGTACTGGTGCAGAACTATTAGATATATTTGTAATTCAGTACATTTATGTCCGTGTTTATCAGGTCAGTATCGGCTGATACTAAACCTCAGATTTGATATCTGAAGTGAAAAAAGTGGATCAGTGCATCCCTGGAGGGAGATAGTTGTGTTTTTTTTAAACTTTGAAATATTTCTGTGGCAAAACATTGAACTAGCCAGGGCCGGAGGTACAAGGATGTGGGCCCCTGGGCTGGATCCAGGTTTGGTCCCCTGTTCACAAACAAATAATGTAGTTAACATTATTTAATGCACCTACAGTGCATTTATGGTAGTCCCATAAATCAGCAGGTATGAACTGATGCATTGTAGGTTTAATACATCCGCTAGCCAATAACTCCATGTTGTTCCCAAAGACATCGACTTTATTTTTTTATTGTGTATATATTCATAAAAATCATAAAAATTAATCAGCTTACCCCCCCCCAAAATATACATTAGCTACAGTCTGGACATGCATTCCTTCATTTCTGGCTTTGGGCTTGCATGGATATTTCAGCGGAGCGGAAAAGGTTCTGGTGATGCATGTGGAGCGAAGTCTCTGGGCCACTGTCTTTTTCCTGGGTCGTCTCCTCCATCATTTTGATCCCATTCGCAGCTCTGAAAAACCGACAAATTTAAAACTTAACCTGTTTCTGCGTCACAACAGATAGTCCGACAACGCCTCACAAGAACCTGGCGTCCAGCAGCATGAATGACATCTCTGACAAACCAGAGAAAGACCAGGTGAGTCAATGTCTGTTATCGATTCACCAGGTTTCTGTGCAGGTTCCACTGGGAAATTATTTCACTTATAACATGAGAAACTTTGCTTGTTATAAGTAAAATAATCTGCCAATGAAACTAGCACTTTTTCATCAATATTAAAGATTTATTGACTCAAAACAAGCTCCCAAACGTTGCTGAAAAGTTACTTGTAAGTTAGTTTTGTCTGATTTCAAGTGTACTAAGATATTTTCGCAAGAAACTAAACAGAAATGACATGGCACACTTTGTGTTTTTGCATTTTTTTAATACAAATGTGCAAATTATTGAGGTATAATCTTCTAAATTTTAAAGCTAATGTAGCTACTGTCTTAACATGTCCAGAATACGCAGCTTTCCTTACTTTATCTTGTAAAAAATATAGAATAATCTTGTGAGAACAAAACACACTAAATGCTGTCAGTGGTAGCTATGGTGATTCCCACCTTTTTTTGTCCTGAACGGAAAAAGGGGAGGAGCTTAAATTCTCTGTTCATCAGACATGAACCACAACACTGACCAAATAAATGTTTTTAATTGGAGGAAACATATTATTGCCAATTTTAACTAAGATAGAGCAAGAAACGTTTAGTCTGATTTAACTTCCGACCCTGACAAAAAATTAGTACTTTTTATTCAGTGTATGTAAATATCTGCTTTTAACTGTATTGGTATTAAAATAAAATTTGGTTTAAGAAATGTAAAGAAATAGCTGCTAATCTTAAAGAATAAATTTTCTTCTTTATTACGTTTTGTCTTATTTGTAAAAAGACACAAGATTTTATTTGTTTTATGGCTAAATGACCTGTAGATTAAAGTTAAGTAGCTAAACAATCCACCGGAAAAAAAGTATTTTTCTGAAAATAAGTGAAAAATGGAGAACTTTGACAGACCTTCATAAACAACAATTAAAACAACAAAATGTGTAATTATTTACATCTTTCCAACAGCTTTATGTCTTTTCTCCAGATTATTGACCATGAATTCTCCACTTCACTGCTGGAAATCTTAAGTCGATCTCTGTCCGCTCAAACGCCACTAGAAAAAGGCAAACGTTCTATTTTCTGGACAATAACAGCGTATGAAAAGTGCTCCTCTCCAACTAAATGTCAAAAGCAGAGCGATGTTCTGGGAAAGGCAGAGCGGCGAGAAGTGTCGATCATTTATTTAACATCTTAATGGAAATGACATTTGTAGGAAGCGGAGCCAGACGGCTTGATGTCGCCTCATCCAGAAATCGGTTCCCGCATTGCAAAAATGCAAAATCTCACAGGTTTTTTTGTTCTAGTTTCTAATGCAAATATGTTAGTACACTTTAAATAAGACAAAACTAATTTACCAGTAACTTTTCAGCAAAATATAGGAGCTTATTTTGAATCAATAATATTGATTAAAACAAATACTTATTCCATTGGCAGGTTATTTAACTTAACATTTTTCCCATGTTATATAAGTGAAATAATCTGCCAACAGAAGTACTGTTTCACAAATATTAAGTAATTATTGACACAAAATAAACAGTAACACTTTATCTGAAGGAATTTGTATAAGACTGACACAACAGCTGTCATGAACACAAAGAAGTCTTAATGAACGTTTGACTGCTGTCATGATTTGTCATTTGATAAATAATGACATTTTTAATGCCAAGATGCATTAAAGGTGCACTAAGTGTTAGTAGATAACACTTTTAAAGAAAATGACATCGAAACTTGTTTTAAAAGTCCATTAGACTTGTAATATTTACATTGAAAGTGTCATTATTTACTGACTGACACTTCATGACAGCAGCTATAAACATTCATAAAGACTCCTTCATGTTTATGACAGTCATAGTTTTATTATCACCCCTTCAAATAAAGTGCTACCAAACAAGATCATCTGTCTCGCTGAAAAATTACTTTAGTCTTATTTCTGGAGTACTAAGTTAGTTGCACAAGAAGCTAAAAATACTTGCTAAAGTTTTGTGTTTTTGCAGTGTGCCAAGAAAGACCGAAACCCATATAATGTCTAATGTTTCCATCGCCATTAGAAGTTTATTGCAAGAGTGTAAATATATAAAAAATGTTTACATCTGTATAATGTGTAAAGTTTGTGGAAAACAAGGACTTATTGATGATGGGTGTTAAACGCCCAGTCACAAAAAGTTGAAGTGAATTTCCATGTTTAGTTGTAACCCATTCTGAGAATTTGGTTGAGGTTTTTTCCAGGCAGATTTTATCAACAAATTCCCAACATTTGGGAAACGTTGCTGATCCTCAAGAACACCAGAAGCTAGCTTTGCTACTTTTATGATCATTTCGATCTCTTGATTGATCGGGGAAGAAATATGGAAACACTTCTGCTCAGATAAATGGGAAAAGAGAAGTTTTATTAACAGTTAATTTGCATTACTTGTTCAGTTCAATTTTGAAGTAGTTTATTTTTCCGTAAAGGGAAATTAAATGTCATAACTCATGTCATTGGAGTATCTTCAGTCGCTGCAGACGGTGATGCTGTGGGCAGAAAGGGACTTTAGTAGCAGTCAATGGCCATGTTTGTGTCCAAACGTCATGCAGATTTTACTCAAACTTTTAATATGTCGCAAAAAAGGAAAATACAAATGATGCATGTTCACATTTACTGCTTTTAAATTATGATTTCATCAGATGTTGCTGCTACGTTTAGCTGTGATAAACAGGAAGTAGCAGTTGCAAACTAACATGGATCAGAAGTCTTAGAAAAATGAAGAGTTTTCCACTCCATCCTGGATGTTTGGATTTAGAAATGTTTTAGAGTTTGTACCTCTGGTAAGGCACAGACCCACCAGTGGATGGGAATGTTTACTTCATCAAAAATTATGTTTCCATCTCTCATTTAGCACAGATACTCTTTTTCTGAAAATCCAAAAAACAACCTAAAGGGAATGTAAAGACCTTTTTGCAAAATTGAGGAAGTTCCTTTGAATTTTCCCATTTCCATCAACATTTTCTAATGTAATTCTTCAAAACACACATGAAAAAATGTCGAAGCAAAGTTAATTTGTATACAAAACAAACCAGTTTCTATAATAAATTAACCTTAAACAGAACTTTATCACTTATTGCATCTTTGAATATACGTTTGATCTGATTAGGGAATAGTTATCACAACTCAAGAGATAAATTACCAGGAAACACGACTCGTACTCTGAAATGTTTTCACACCACGTCATCCCATAAATACAGTTCAGAGGGATTCTTCTAGCTACAATCATTTCCTCTCATGACTGATAAGTTGGAGATAAAACGGCGACAGAAACAAAAGCAGGTTTGCTGCAGTGCCTTGTAAACACAACGTCAACACAGAGTAACTAAGAGTCAAGTGAAAGAAAAATCCTTTGGGAGGCTTTTCTTTAAGATTTTTCAGAAAACTACATCATTTTCCTCCACTTCAAAACCATGCAGTACTTTGTTACTGTGTTTTTCTATCTCGTGTGAATTCATATAAACAGCATTAAAGCTTAATGCAATTTATCCAGCTTGCATTATTTTATTTTCTCCATATCCAATTTTTTTTATGACAGTTTGAGCCACAGCTGTTATAATTAACTTTATTATATAATTAAAACAAACAGACCAAAAAAAACCTTGAAAAAATACTTTCGTTAACTGGAATAAATAAAAACAGTAGTTAATGGGAAAACAATTATAACTAAATATGTTTATAAAACTAAAACATACTAAAATTATAGATATAATATTCTTTGTTTTTGTTTTTATTAATCTATTTATTAACCTTTCAAACTGATGTAACATGAAACTTTCATAGTTTAATTAAAACATTTTGAACAAATTTGATGGTTTGAAAGTAAATCTGGTAAATTACCCTAACCCTGCTTAATCAATAAATACCCCTCACTAAATAAACTCTTTGCACCCAATGGAGACATTTAAAAAAAATTAATTCCCCAATTTCAGCTGCAGTTTCGCTGGATGCTTTTTGTTGACATACTTTTTGTTTATTATATCTTTATTAATTCTCAAGGAAGTATCATTTACATGACCTTTGGCCTCTGCATCACAAAACCAACTTCAATATTTGAAATAAGGTGGACAAGTAGACCATTACATTACAACAGGCAAAATGAAAATGCAACTTCTCTTCCCTGAGAAAGATTATAAAAGAGAGTGCGCTTAAAAAGAAGAAACAAAAGAAAAGAAAAAATAAGTCAGAAATGTAAAACGCAAACCACAAAAAAAGAATACACCATTATCTTTTCCATTTCATACAAGTTAAATGTTATGTTGTTGACATCAGTTTGTCTGTTCTGGAAAATTTCCACTGAAACTGACAGTGAAGTCCAAGGAACACGGGTCCAAAAGTCAACCTGAGGTTCTGACTTAGTAAATGTTTTCCATCCCACTTTATGTCCTCTGGTAGTAATGGTAATTAGTACCAGAGTAATATTCCACAACAATCTGACACAGATTTGTTTACATATTGTGGTCATAAAAAAACCTCAATTTTAGTAAAATAATATATGATTTCAGTATCTCTGCTTTTTCCTGACTGATTTCTAATTATTAACTTTTATTTTCAGAGAAAATTTCTTTTTTTCCCCTCTCCCAGTTGAGTGTTTCTTTTTTAAAGCTATAATTACATATCAGTATTTCCTCTTGCAGTTTTGTCTTAATTGTCCGACTCATTTTATCTTCATGGTGAAACTGCGGTGCCAAAGAAGCCTTTGACTTCCCATCTCTCTCTCTGTGTTTAATGTTTTCTGAAGTGAATATTAATGGTTCTCAGCTTTTTTATTTATTTAATTTACGGTTTAAAATGAACATGTTGATGTAAACAAACATTTTGAATGAAAATGAAAAATTAAGCATCAAAATACAACACAAAAAAATGTGTGTGTATATATAAAAACAATAATAATAAAAAAGTCTTTGCAATGATACAACACTTAACTGAGTTAATATTGTGCCTTTTATTAGTTTCTTAAATAGTTTCTTTAGACAGATTTGTTGCAAAAACAGAAATACATTTCATTTGTTAATTCTGACATTTTACAAGTTAATTTTAAACAACAATTTAATTGTTATCGTTTAGGATTCTATATACAACACATTAAACAAAAAATAATAATTCCAACAACTTCATTAATTAAATAAAGAAAAAGTTAAGTCAGGATAAAAAAGAAATCTTGGGAAGTAAACCTTTTGTTTTCGACTTTTACACTCAAAGAATCCATCTTATTTGATTTGGATTGTTGAGTTTAAGGCCAACTCATTATTTCTTTTGTTTTCTTTTGTTTGTTCCAGCTGAAAAACAAGTTCATGAAGAAGTTGCCGAGAGACGCGGAGGCCTCCAACGTTCTGGTGGGGGAGGTGGACTTCCTGGACGCCCCGTTTGTGGCGTTTGTCCGTCTGCAGCAAGCCGTGATGCTGGGAGCGTTGACTGAAGTTCCCGTTCCCACAAGGTGGCCGACATGCAAAAATTAACTCTGAAATATGCAACAAAATCAGGAATTATGACTTTATTTTCACATTAATTCTACATTTAGGTTTTAATTTCAGTCAAGCAATCATAAACCAGACAGAAGCTTTTAATTACAAAATGTTTTAGCGCACAGGTGTCCGAAACGTTTTGCAACAGTTTTGGACTTTTTTTGGGGGGGAAAATTTTTCTTTTTTTCCATTTAGGGAAAAAAAAGATTCAGACTTTTTTTTCTCAAAATTCTGATTTATGATCTCTGAAGATTAAAGTCCAAATTCTGAGAAATAAAGGTCAAAAAACATCAGAATGAGGGATAAAAAATATGCAAAAGTGATTCTATTATCAAAACAAATTAAACACACAATATTGAAATGAAACGTACTTGAATCTGAAAATCACTTTCGATGGATTTGAGGTTATGAGAACATGATCCAAGTTTCTTTTAATTATATATAGTTTTTTAAAATTTTATTTAAGTCCCCTTTTTTAGCCTCATTTAATAAATTGGTTCACAGTTGTTCTACTTTGGAGTAAAAGTTACTGGATGTTTGTGATGCTATGTAGTATTAAATTAAAATAAACGCAAAAAAAAAAAAGTGGTTAATAAGAGATGAAAAATTTGTGTCATTGCTTAAGTTTTCCATTTTAAGATGACTGCATCATTTTTTTAATCAGTAAATATTTTATTAATTAGTTTTATGCATATTACCCCCAACATTCTGGTAAAATAATTCTGTGCTAGACTTTAATTGTGGACAAGGGCCACACAGAATCATTCCAAGAGCCGCAGATGGCCCCCGCGCCACACTTTGGACACCCCTGATTAATTCTCTGCTTTGTGTCTCTTTGTAGGTTTTTGTTCATCCTGCTTGGACCCAAAGGCAAAGCAAAGTCATATCATGAGATTGGCAGAGCAATCGCCACCCTGATGTCTGATGAGGTTAGACTGAAATTATACTTCAGTAGTACTTCTTATGTGGTACAAAAGTACTACATGATCTCAAAGATGTGCAGCGTGTTGCTTGAAATTCACTCTGATTAGTAGTTGCCTTCTTCTTTCACAAACTTGATTTTTACTACAGGTAAGATACTGACGACTACTGCTGACTGACTCACAGAACCCCCTTTTAAAAAAAAAAAGCCAAACTGTCCCGTTGAAACAAATAATTTCTTGTAAACTTTGAAAAAACTACAGCAGGTCTGCACTTTTATTTCTTTCTCACCTTTTGGAAACGGAAAATATTTTCACTTATTCATAATTATTTGGCTCTAGTCATTTGCCAAATGATGTTTACTGAGTGAAAAATCATTTATATTTTTGCTTTTGTGATAATTAATTGCAAAGCAAACAAGTAAAATAAACTCAAAGCCCCCTGAGGTAAGCATTTGAGTTGATTAAAGTGATAAAATGGCGTTGCTCTCCACAGTTTTTGGGTTGATTCGATGGGATTAGTTGTTTATTTAGTGTTTGTAAGTCGCTGCTCTCTTTCCCTATTTAGTAATCCTCAGATCTGCTATCACAGTTCACTGGAGTCGCATGCTTTCACTTCACACTTTATCCGCTCCAATACGTGTCTCTGTTTGTTCGCAGGTCTTTCACGATATTGCCTACAAGGCGAAGGACAGGCAGGACCTGCTGGCCGGGATCGATGAGTTCCTGGACGAGGTGATTGTTCTTCCTCCTGGAGAGTGGGACCCCACCATCAGGATAGAGCCTCCCAAATCTCTACCATCCTCTGATAAAAGGTCAAAAATGCATAAAATCACAAAATATAATAAACAAACAGATTTATCTTTCATTTACAATGCCTTGCAAAGGAATTGTTTTAGTGGTGGGAGTTTTTTACTTTCTCACGGTTCGATTCAAAATGATTATTCATAATAATTTCTGCTTTAATCTATAGGTGTGTAAAGAATACTTGTGATCTACTGCAATGAGAAACAAATGGAGGCATTAAAGTGACATTTTACATATTAATCAAGCAATTATTTTACTTTTGCTCCCTCTTTGCATCTTTTGTTTTGCGTTTTATTTCTGCAGATGGCAATAGAACCATATTATCATGTTATACTCTCAGGACATGGTGACAGTTTTGACAAATATATAGGAAACAAATGTTTATAAAAGCTACAAACTCCAACTTCATTGTAGTAAAATATATGAATATAAAGTACTGTAGTGACGAACTGAATTGCTAGTGTAGGAAAGGGTAAGGGGTTCTTAAAGGGGCAGAGGTCAGTTTCCATGCATCAGATGCAAAATCAAATTTCTTTAGTATATTTGGAATTTTATAACAAATGTAGGTAACACACTTACTGGAAAATGCATAATAAGCCCTCTTTAAAGTGGATCTACTACCTAAAATTCATATATTGGATGTTTTCATTCTTCCATTTGGGTCTCAAATGCTTCTAAAAAAATGACACCCAGCCTTTTGTTGGCAATAAGTTTGTTTTTTGGTGTCTGGAAAATGAGCCTTCTCAAAAACCTGCGGAATGTTACATCACCAATCAGCAGACAATGCCCGTCACCTAGAAACCCCAGTGAAGCCCAGCCCTGTTACCTAGCAACCCGAGCTGAGCTCCAGCACGATCGGTCAGCCAATTGTACCGCTGTACAATGGCTGCTGGAAAACACAAGTGCTTTGGTGTTGACCTACAATCCAGAAACCACTTGTTGCATTCCTGTTGGTTCTGCAGGAGGCTCCACTTCTGACATTCAGAGACGTACAAATGTGCATCCGTTTGCATTTTTAGTGTTTGATTAGGGGCGTGGTCAGCACCAGCTTATTTGGCTTTATAGTCACAATTAAGTCAGACTGAAATCTCATTAGCTAAGAATGATTTTGTGCAAAAAATGTAAGGAACATGTTTTGTATAGGCCATAGACCTATGCTAACCTGTTGAAGGAAGAATGCTGTATGAACATGACAGACTGCAGAATCACCCAAATGCATCCAGCTGCACAACACAGCGTTTAATTATGAAGCTGCCACAGTTTGGATTATATAAACCTGCAGTCAGCACTGATCAATCATGCTGTTTAATCACCTAATGTATCAGCATCATCCAACTGGAAGAAAGTTGGTGACATCATGACGGAAAATGTAACAGTTAAATCAGGTTGGGTGAGCAGCTTCAGTGGGCCAAAAGTTGACCTAAATCAAATAAATAATTCCAGGCGGCTTTGTGTTCGTCAGATGTTGCACTATCACAGCAGTAACTGGAGAAACTTATTTCCGTTTTAGGAAAAACATGTACGCGGGAGGAGATTCCCAGATGAACGGAGACATGCCTCATGATGGCGGCCATGGAGGAGGAGGCGGGCACGCTACGGGGGACGAGCTGAAGAAGACCGGAAGGTATAGAAATAAACATCATAGAGGTTTATATGGATACGTTTTTATTTCTTAGATTGTACGCTGCAAAAACACAAAATCTTACCAAGTCTGTTAGTCCAATTTCTACCGCAAACATCTTGGTAAACTTGAAACAAGACAAAACTAACTTTTCAGCAAAATATAGAACAGCTTGTTTTAAGTCAGTTAATAATCATGAAAATGTTCTTGTTCCATTGGCAGATTGTTTTACTTATAACAAGAGAAAAATGTCTTGTTATAAGTGAATTATAAGACCAGTTTCCCCATGTTTTTAGTGAAGTAGTTTACCAATGAAACCAGAACTTTCTCATCAATATTAAGGAGTTATTGGCTTAAAACGGGTTTCTATATGTTGCTGAAAAGTTACAATCTCATCCCGTTATTAAGTCAGTGTTTTTTGTTGTCAGGTTTTGTGGTGGTCTCCTCCTTGACATCAGGAGAAAAGCGCCTTTCTTTATCAGTGACTTCACCGACGCTCTTCACATTCAGGCCCTGTCGGCCATTTTGTTTATTTACTTGGGAACTGTGACGAACGCCATCACATTCGGTGGTCTGCTGGGGGACGCTACAGAAAACATGCAGGTCAGAGCAGGTTTTCAACCAACGTGTGTCAACCGAACTGTCTGATTTCCTGTTTTTAACCCTCCCTGTCCATGTTTGCAGGGTGTGCTGGAGAGTTTTCTGGGCACTGCCATCGCTGGTGGCGTTTTCTGCTTGTTGGGGGGTCAGCCTCTCATTATTCTGAGCAGCACCGGTCCGGTTCTGGTGTTTGAAAGGCTTCTCTTTAACTTCAGCAGGTAGGTTTTGCATCTCCTCAGTCTACCTCTAAATTAGAGTTTTAATAAATAGGAAAAAGATGTTAACTGTTAGTCTTATTAAGAAAGCTTTGTAGTTTACTGTCTTGTAATTACACAATTAAATCAAATTTATCTTCATCTTGTTGGAAAGAAACCTCAATTTAGAGGCATAAACATAAATGAAAACTCATCAAACTTTACTAAAAAGTGTTCCCCTGGTTTAAATTTTAGCATTTTTGATTGAATTAAAAATCCATGACCAAACAGCTCTACAGCGCCCCCTACACTGAGACAAGCCAACTGGTACATAGTAGGGAGCTGAAATTTGGGACGTATGTAGAAGCTTGTGAAACAATAAGAAAAATTCTCTCAGCTACTACTGCTATCAGCAAATCTAACACTGCAGTGGCTGATTAGCTACTACTTCTATCAGCTAATCAGCCACTGCAGTGACTGATTAGCTAACGCTGCTATCAGCTAATCTAACACTGCTGTAATAGATTAGCTACTACTGCTATTAGCTAATCTAACACTACAGTGGCTGATTAGCTATCACGACTATCAGCTAATCTAGCACTACTGTAGTAGATTAGCTACTACAGTATATTACTACACTACATTACACTACTACTACTACTACTACAGTCTACTACAGCCACTGCAGTGACTGATTAGCTAACGCTGCTATCAGCTAATCTAACACTGCTGTAATAGATTAGCTACTACTGCTATTAGCTAATCTAACACTGCATTGGCTGATTAGCTAATTTAAACACCTGCTCTAGTGATGATCTGTCAGAGTTGTTGTTTATGTTGCCATTTTTAAATTTTGTAACTGAAACAAAATGCACAGAATTCCACAGCACATTAAGATTGTCAAAGTCAAGCTATCATAACTGACCTACTTTCCTTTCCCTCAATATTTGATTTTAAATTAAAACTTTTTCCTGACCTCGTTATCTAGTTGTAGTGTTGGCAGTTAGTAGCAAAGCACTGCATCACTTTTTGTTTTATGTATCATGGCGACATTTAAGATTTAGCGCATTGTATCGCAAACTTAGACCAATGCTAGTCATTGTTAGCGAGCAGCTTTTTGCTCTCCACTGGGAAATGGGGGAGGGATTTCCATGTTCTGACAGTGTTTTGTGTCTTTTTTCTACACAGGGATAACGATTTCGACTACATGGAGTTCCGGCTGTGGATCGGCCTGTGGTCGGCGTTTTTCTGCCTGGTGCTCGTTGCCACTGATGCCAGCTTCCTGGTAAAGTACTTCACCCGCTTCACAGAGGAGGGCTTCTCCTGTCTCATCAGCTTCATCTTTATCTACGATGCCTTCAAGAAAATGATCAAATTAGCTCACCACTACCCCATCAACGCAGTGTACAGCATGGAAAACATCACGCAGTACGAATGTCTCTGCATGGGCCCAACGCTCTTAGGTGAGCCGAACGATTCATTTTAAAACTTTACATCAGGCGAATTTCACTCACAGGAAATTAACTGTTTGGAGGGAATAAAAATACAGATTTTAGGCCTTTTTGGTGCTTTATAATGTCTTAAAATGACAATAAAGTCTTCAAATTAAACAAACTTGGTTCTAATTGGTAGACTACATATATATATATCTGAATATATATATATGTATATATCGTATATAATTTTATATACATATTTTATGTTAATAGAAGTTAACATAAAATATTATATTTTATATTAATAATAAAATAACATAATTATTTTATGAATTATAATGTCAATCAAATTTTATTTGTATAGCACATTTCAGCAGCAAGGCATTTCAAAGTGCTTGTTCTTTTTGTTCTTTTTTTAAAACATCATTAATAAAAAATTATCAAGATGATTTATCAAAATTCTTATGATAATAAGAATAACAAATAGTGAACAATATGATAAATACACATTCCTTCTTTCAAGGTGCCTAAACCTATTCACAGTGAATAGATTAGGAAAGTAAAACACACAGATTAGTTGCTATTTAAATTGTTATAAAAATAAAAACAACTTTTTGTCGTGTGTTTGGCAGAAAATGAGACGGAGCTGCTTGACGATCCTTTAGAAGACACATCATCGTGGTACATGAACTACACAGGCCTGGTGAGTTTTTCTTGCATTTAAATCCACATTCCTGGAAAAAGGTTAAACATTAAATGAAATAAATAAGCAATGTCTGACGTTAAACTTCACTTTTTCTGTCTAAACATTTTCCAGAAGCACCTGACGGACTTTATCCAGTGTTTAATTCTTATAATTAGGTGGAAATTAAGCCTGGTGTTTGAGTGTGTGTGGCATAATTACAGTGTTTTATTTGTTGTGTCCAGCCACCAAACCGCTCCTGGTCGAGCCTCACCAAGTCAGAGTGTTTAATGTACAAAGGAGAGCTGGTGGGAGAGGCGTGCGGCTACGTCCCAGACATCACCCTCATGTCCTTCATCCTCTTCTTCGGTACCTACACCACCTCCATGTGTCTTAAGAAGTTCAAAACAAGCCCCTACTTCCCCACCACTGTGAGTACTGCCACATCAGCTTTAGTTAAATTGAGATATTGTGGTCTTGCATTGCATTTGCATCATACTAAGAATACCTTTAATATAGCAAGAAACAAAAACAAACGGGGTGGACATGTCTGTGTTCCCGTGGCAACCACAGAAAAGTTTCACATGCGTTGCCAGACGAGGCCCGTAGAGAAGATCAGTGTGGCACAACGAAAATGCACAAACAAAGAAAAAGGAATTAAAAAATATACAAAACAGGAGTTTTTAAAGAGACAGAAGCCCAATTTCAAGGTGTTAAACTACGAAGTCAAAGTCAAAAATGTTTTATAACAACTAAAGTTAACATAGTTACTTGATTTTACTATGAAATGGCGCCATGTGGCTGGAAAACACACAGCGCTGCCCCTTTAATAGAGCATTTTTTCCTCCCAACCAGGTGAGGAAACTCATCAGTGACTTCGCCATCATCCTGGCCATCCTTATCTTTTGTGGAGTTGATATTTTCGTGGGAGTTGACACTCCTAAACTTATTGTGCCAACTGAATTTAAGGTGAGCTCCTGCTTTTTATTATTATTATTATTATTATTATTTAAAGTGATCCACGATTAGTTGAACATTTTGGCCTAAATATGTTGTAAATTTCCTATTAATTAAAAAATTTGCGATACGCCAAAACTCATAGTTACTTCAAAAATACACATCTTTTGTTATATTTTTCACCTTTAGAGGTCGACATTTTTCCACAAATGGGTTGATGACGTCATCAGGTCCTTTCAGGACTGAAGTCTACAGAGTAAACACTGGAAGGCTAACTTTTCCCGAGTAGTGGTTTATCATATTTTGTTTGACTGGAGTAATTCCCACATAAAAAAAAAGAAGTGGGAAAAATCCGTAGCCGAACTCGGCTTCCGAAGGACCTACATTTGTGCTCTCAACATTTCTTTCCAGAAGACTTTATTTGTTAGAGCAAAACTGAAGAAGACTCTTAACAGGTGATTGTTAGCTTAACAAGCTAAAAACAAAAGAAGTTTTTATCCACAAAATGCCTAAAACATGGGAGGAGCATCAAAAACAGACAGGACTTTAAAATGCTAACGGAGCTAATGCTACTGCCGCCGGTGCTGAATATGAAACCACTGATGATGGCAGCAGCAAACACCAGCAGCTCCTACGGCCAACTCTGTCCTCTTTCTCGTTTTGGTCCTCCTCATCTTCATCACCTCTTGTGATTTCAGCGCGCTCTGGTTCAAACTAAAAAAGCCTAAAGACCGTACTCACTGTGGGGAGTTAGGGCACTTGAATCAAGTCGACGTCATTTACCCAGAATGCCCTGCAGCATGAACAAGATGGCGACGTCCGTGTGACGATATTTAACTAAACAGCCTGTTATTACTGTATTGTTTTTATATCTAAAATAAAGCCTATTGTCACAACTAATCATGGATCCCTTTAAGGTGAACAAAAAAAAGACAAGATGCTAAATTTATAAGAGTCAGATGTTATGTTTGTAAAACAACATGGTGGATCCTTTTATTTTTCTCTCTCTGCAGCCAACAAGCCCGAAGCGGGGCTGGTTCGTGCCCCCGTTTGGAGGAAACCCCTGGTGGGTTTACCTGGCCTCCGCCCTGCCTGCCCTCCTCGTCACCATCCTGATCTTCATGGACCAACAGATCACCGCGGTGATTGTCAACAGGAAGGAGCACAAGCTAAAGGTGACATCACAAACCGTCCTTACAGAAACTGTCGAGCTTCTGTTAAGATTGTTTCCAATAACAAGCAAATCCAGGCTAAATTCAGCCTGCAGGTGAAAATCGTTTTCAGGGAAGTGAGAGATGTTTCATATGAGTGACTGCACCTAATGTAACCGCTGGCCGGTTTTAAATGGAGGCTGAGTCAATATTTATTTCTGTTTTATATTTAGATTTCATATTTATGGGTACAAACACATATGGGCAAGATTATTTTTAGTTTTTTCTGGAAGTACCAGCATTTTTGTGCAGGCCTGTTTCATTACAAAACCTGGTGCAAATATCTTAGTACATTTGAAATAAGACAAAATTAACTTACAAATAACATTTCAGCAAGAAACATGTGCTTTTTTAAAAGCCAATATTTCCTTAATATTGATTTTAAAACATTAATTAGCAGATTGTTTCACTTATGACATGAGAAAATGTCTTGTTTAAGTGAATTAGTACAGTTTCAAAATCTTTAAAAGTCCAAACAGATAATTGTCTGTTGCTGAATTGGATTTAGCTCCGTGTCCGTCTGCAGCTGCACTGTCCGTGTCCGAGCGTGCTCTCGACCTTTGACCCTGTTTGTTGTCTGGAACAGAAAGGGGCAGGTTACCATCTGGATCTGTTCTGGGTGGCGCTTCTGATGGTGGTTTGTTCCTTCATGGGCCTGCCGTGGTATGTGGCCGCCACCGTCATCTCCATCGCCCACATCGACAGTCTGAAGATGGAGACGGAAACGTCGGCGCCGGGAGAGCAGCCCAAGTTTCTGGGAGTGAGGTGAGGACGAGCCGCCAAAATAAAAGCACAAGAAGATACACAGGAATTTGGAGTTCATTTTTCAAAGTCAGATTTTCACTAATTATTATTTCATTTATAAATATCACCGTTTCAAACTTGATATACAATTAGCAAGCAAAACTATTTAGCTTGTATACTTAATATTTAGCTCCAGTTCAAGCTGAAAGTTTAGTTCGTGAGCCAAAAACAGCTAGATATTTAATAACAAGTTATTAAATATAACTTGTTTATATTTAAACAAGTTATATTTATTATTATATCTAATAAGATAGAACTTATTAGTTATATCTAACTAATAAGTTAGATATTTAGCTCTGAGCTAAATATCTATCTAGATATTTATTCACTAAATATCTAGTGAATAAGGTAAATATTTAGTTAGTAAGCTAGATATTTAGTTTTAAACTAAATATTTATTTAGTTAAATATTTAGCTGCAATAGAACAGAATATACTTTACTGATCCTCAAGCAGAAATTGCTTATTTGTTCACAAGCTACTCCATTCAAAGTGTTACATATTAGTAAATACAAAAATAACCTTAAGTGGTATAAAACATTTAGATAGCAAGTTAAATATTTAGTTTGTAAGCTAAATATTTATCTGAAACTGTAATAAATAAGTGAATAACATGGTGAAAATATGAACCTCATTTTGACAAGTTAAATAATCCAAATTAATGTTAATTTTTTCGTGAATAACTTTACAAACTCATAAAACGTTTGGTCTCTTCTGTCCTGAGCTTCTCTTTCTGCTTGTTGTTCCTCTTCTGCTCGTGATTCAACTTTTAAATTCAAAGCATGCATCAGTGATTTAAAGCCCGGGTCACAGCAATCATTCACCCAGGAGAAATTTGTCTTCTCAGTCTAATCTGTTTTGAAAGGTCAGGTCAAACCAGATGGACACTTTTAGAGAAAATTACTGTTGGATTTTGAAACCTGGTTGATCATAAACACATTCATCTTCTCAGTTAAACAGCCTGAACAGGAACAATTCGATTCTTTCTTCCTTGGATAATTTAGATTTTTAAAACATTATTTTGCTGCGGATTTGTCTTCAGACCCCATCGGTGGCTAAGCTAACACGTTTCTTCCTGTGTTTGGATGGTTTGTTTTCATATCTGTGCTCCTCGCCCCCCTGATGTGGCAGCTGAACTAATAAACTGCTGTGCAGCGTCGCACTGAAACATCCAAACCGGTTTTACAAACGATGTTTGCGTTTCCAAATATGCTGTTTTTGAAATGTATCTCGCATTACACTGTTACTGTAAGACTTTTATTGTTAATGAGGAAAGTTAGTCCAGTTATTGAGGTTTTGATCAAAACGAAAAGCTTTTCTCTGTACGACGTTCCTTTTCTGTCCTGTTTTGCAGAGAGCAGAGGGTCACTGGAGTGTTTGTGTTCATCCTGACAGGACTGTCTGTGTTCATGTCTCCAATTTTAAAGGTAATTGCTAAATATTTTGCAGCATTAACACTTACTTTGGTAGAGCTTTCTGTTAAAGGGGCAGTTTTATGTAAAATCTACTTCTTTTTAGCTTTACATCATATTTTTATGTTTGCTTTGGGTTTTTTTCATGCGTGTTTGAGAAATCCTTTAATCTCCATAGCAACGTGCAAAACGCCTAGTTGGACATAGCCCCACCTTCAGTAAGAGTTGCAGCTTTTAAAGAGACAGGAGCCCAATTTCAAGCAATCAGATTATTCATAGTTGGAATTTATATCATTTTTAATCCAACTGAAAGAATCATAGTTATGATTGTGCTATAAAATGGTTCCATTTGTCTGGAAAACACATAATACCGCCCCTTTAACCGAGGAATGTTGCGACGTCTTCCTGAAGGCGGAGTTGGAAATTCTTAAAGAGACAAAGGCCCAGTTTCAATATGTTAAAGTCAAACAATTTTTATAACTTATTTGTGCTATAAAATGATTATATGTGCCAGGAAAATACATAAAACTGCCCCTTTAAAGCCATTTTTACTGTATATTTATGCACATTTTGCTTATGCACATCCAGTTTATCCCCATGCCAGTCCTGTATGGAGTCTTCTTGTACATGGGAGTTGCTTCTCTTAACGGAGTTCAGGTAAATTTCTTTCATTTTAATTCCATAGACGCTGGACCTGTCGTTCTATCAACCACCTGTTTATCTTCTGATGAGTGTGATAACTCGGGTCTGTTCTCGTTTTGACTCTTGCCCAGTTTATGGACCGGCTGAAGCTGCTGCTGATGCCGGCCAAGCATCAGCCGGACCTGGTTTACCTGAGGCACGTTCCCCTCAGGAAGGTCCACCTCTTCACCTTCATCCAGATCCTCTGCTTGGCTCTGCTCTGGATCCTCAAGTCCACCGTGGCGGCCATCATTTTCCCCGTCATGGTAAAGAAAAACCGGCTCACGCTCGACCCACAGAATGTTTTACGATTGTAGGCGGATCAAAAAACCATATTTATGTTTTTAATTAGTTATTTTGGTAATAAATGCTTTAGTAAAACTGTACCATCTAGGGATGCAACCAATAATTAGTTTAGTACAGTAATCAATTATTTTATCAATTATACTGACAATTGGATTAAAAATTGGCATATTCTGCTGAGTTTTGATTTAACCACTTAAATACATTAAAAGATGCAAATAGAAAATTTAAATGTTATTGCCTAAAAGGCAATAATGCAGCATTTCTTTAGTTAATGCTTGATTATCTGCAGCTTCCATCAACAGGTGAACAGGTCAGTCCTTTCTGCTTGACTGAGCAGCAATGATTATTTTTTCAATTAACCAATTAATAATTGAATAGGCGATTTTTTTTTTTTTAACAGACTTTGAACCAGGTGAAGCTAAAAATGCCACTAAAGGAGTTCTAGGCAGAAGATATGTACAGATAAAGGTTTTTGATATTAAATGGAAAATGTATATATATTTTGTAAATTTTTGGCTTATTTATGGTCTGAGTATTTTATTCTGTCAGAAAATGCCATTTTTTTCAGTGTGTACACTCCAGTTTGCAATTAATGGATTACTGAATTAGTTGACAATTATTCCAGTAATCGATTAATCTGATTAATCGTTTCAGTTTTACTGCTCTGAGTTTAATATTATTTCTGCAACTTGGCTTTTTTGAGTCTGGCCATTCCAGTTAGCGATTAATCACAATTAGTTGTCAGTTATTTCAGTAATTGATTAATCATGATTAATCTGATCAATCCGATCGTTTCAGTCCTGGCCTCCTGTAATTTGTGTTTCCGACGTTTCCAGATTCTTGCTCTGGTTGCAGTCAGGAAAGCCATGGACTACATGTTCTCCCAGCTCGACCTGAGCTTCCTGGACGACGTCATTCCGGAGAAAGACAAGAAGAAGAAGGAGGACGAGAAGAAGAAATGTGGCAGCGTGGACAGCGACGGTGAAGATGTAAGAGTTTAGCTTCAGGAGGGAAAACAGTTTTGTTTTTTTTCGCTGTTTCTGTGGAGCTCAATTCTGGATTCTTCCCTTTGCAGGACAGAGAGTTTGACGACGGCGTGTTAGCGCCGGGCTAAGAGAATAAAAAAATTAATTAATAGAGAAAAGTAAAAATGTTGCAAAAGGAAAAAAACTACGAGAGCAAAATTATAACTTTACTAAGATAAAGTCGTAATAATACAAGAAAAGAATTTGTAATAATAAGCGAATAAAGTCACGATAATATGAGGAAAAAGGTCAAAATGGTCAAATAATAAACTCATATTACAAGATTAAAGTCACAATATTAGTAGAATGAGATAATTTTATGATTTAAAATAGTGATTTTATGATACCTGCTGCACACACACATAAAATAAATCCTTAAAATGAGGAATGTTGAACATCTTGTGAAGCTATACTTTAGTATCGGTTGAACAAATAGGACATAATTTATCTTTTAACACATCAAGTAGCAGGACTGAAACAATTAGCAAAGACTTCTATTTTAAAGAAAGAACCAAACGGACTGGACGAGCCGACCATGTCAGATCTCCGTCTCAGGATGTGTTTCCTCTCTCCAACAGTCTGACTATCCGTACAATGAGAATGTTCCCAATATTAAAATTCCCATGGACATCATGGAGAAGGAGCCATTCTTAGGTGATAAGGCCTCCGACAGTGAGTAAACCGCCTGGAGGGAAAAACCATCTTCCTCCTCCTGACCGTCTCTGCTCTGCTTCATAACGATGACCCGTTGTTACACAGATCTTGGGTTTTTCACCCTTTTCTTTCACTTTTTTATTTTCTGCATTCGTCTTGTCTCTGAAAAATGCATGAAATCTGCTCACTGCTTTAGATTATGGTGTCTTAATCTTTTTTCCCCCATCTTCTAATTTAATTTCTGGCGCTAATGTTCTTCTAATGGCCTCTGCTGTTAGACGACTCTGATCATAAATCAACCTTTTCCCACGAATCAGCAGGTTTAAAACTAACAACTAACATTTTCTCCGCTCAAGCTGAAAGCATTTGTAATTGTTGCATGCTTGTTCTGGAATGAAAACCTGCAAAATCCCTCAAGCTGAGTAAACGAACAGTTAATTTTGAATCATTCCTTGTTAAAGCAACTGTTTTCTTTTCCTCAGGAGAGAAGCCCCTGTCATTCCTTGATCGACACACATCGTGCTGAGCAGCTCCGCTTCTACCAGGACAGCTACTTATCCAGGTGAGACGGGAAAAACAGAGAGAGAATGGAAAAGATGAGCTGAAAAACAAAACGAAACTCGGCTGCAGCCGACTGCTGTTTTGACTTGGTGACAGTGACGCTTGTAAAAGGTCACGGGACAGCTAACGTACAATTATTGGCCTGATCTTTAAAGGTCAGATCGGCGGATTTGCTAACCCAGGGCTGAGTGAATTTTTCAACAAGAAGCAGGTCGCCAGGCGCCAAGCCTGGGACTCTGTCTGTAGACGGCGATGAGCTTCTGCAGCTTCTCCAGGAAACCTCCTGCAGAGCGTCGGTCCTCTGCAGACATCTGGGCTGCGGATGAGAACCAATCCGCTTTTTACTGTTTGTGTTGTTTTTTTGTCCAAATCCAATCTATATCTAACTTTTCTTTTCAAGTATAATCTATTCCTGACTCTTTGTTTGCATATCAAATGCAACTTACTTCTGACTTTTTTGTGTAAATGTGACCCATGTCTGACTTTTCTTCATCAAAATGTGACATTTATACACTTGTTTTTGTTTAAATGTGTCCTGTATCATTTTTTGTCCATATGCAACCCACAGCTGATTTATGTGGGTTGCAAAATGAAACTTTTTTTTATTCAGAATTGACCTATATCTGACTTTGAAAATGGTCCACATGTGGCAAAAAGTCAGATATTTAAATTCATATTTAAAGAAAAATGTTTTTTGTCCATAAGACACAGAAAGACAACTTTTTTTGTTTAAATTTGACCTATAGCTGACTTTTTAAAATTCAAAATCTGCATATATTTGATTTTTTTAGTCCATATGGGCATATTTCTGATTTGTGACTTGCTGGCCTTCCTGCAGAGTTTTTGCTCATCGCCAACTATTATCTGAAATTGATTTCTGAAAATTAGAGAGCAAAACCTTTGACCTTCTTTGGTCATTTCCGTCATGTTGAACTTTGCATGGACGTCGGATTGTATAAGCGTAATCCTGTTGGTTGAATCTGAAGTCAAATTGCTTCTAACGACCCGAAGCGCAGATATCTCCGAAAAAATTATATAATTACAGTTCAGGGTTGAAAATCCTACAGGAAGACCTGCATCCAAAAGTTACTGTTTCCAGATTTTAAGTTATTTTCTTGTTTTGCCTCTTTTTTTGTATGTATTTGTTTTTTTTTTAACCAGCATAAAAAACAGGAAGTTGAACCATTTGAAATATTCTTCTGATATATTTTCTGTTGCGGATGAAGATCCTGGAACAAACTTCACAGGTTTTCACTGATCCTTTCTTGGTTTTATACGCTTTGCGCTGTGATAATTATTTGTTGGTGCAATCAACAAATATTATTTTTGGCAAAGATTCATCTGGCGCCTGAAAAATGCTGAATTGTTGATTAAATATTAATTATTAGTTTAGATTAAAGCTAGAGGATGTGACTTGTTCCATATATTTGTCAGAATTGTCACTTCGGCAGAAAAGGACTCGATATGTTTGGCTTAATTCAAGGGATTTCAGGGAAAAACCATCAGAAAGTGAACATGGGAACAAACTTTCTGCAAAGTTGCATATGAATAAATAAATTTCTTCCACAATATTTCTTTAAATGACATCAAACCAGCCCTCCATCACTGTAGGGGACAGATTCACTTTGTGGCAGCCGAAGTTTGGAAGAAAACACTGAAGCTTTGTTGCAATGGAATAAAACAGAAAACAATGCTGCTAAAGATAGTTCTAGTGTTCATAGGTGTACTTAGTTTTTCCTCACAGTTTTTCTTTAGCAAATAATGACAGCATGGAATCTGTTGTTTGTATTTTGTACTCAAAGGTAGATTAAAATCATTTTACCGACTGGTGAAGACCAGGTCAGTTTATTTCTGTTTTACTAAATGAAATCCTAGAGTTAAATGTGACCTATTATTTATTATTCAGATTATTCTTTTTTTAATTATTACTACTCAGACTGAGCCGTTTTAGGGCGTTTTGTCAACTTAAATCCAAATAAACTGCTGCTGGTCCCCACAAGTCATCATTTTCACTGGCTGCAAACTGATGCGGAATTATAGAACCGTACATCTTTGAAAAGCTTTAGTAGAACCTCCTGCACAACCGAAAGGAATGCAGCATGTGGGTTCTGAATTGCGAGTCAACACCAAAACATGTCTTTTCCAGCAATCATTGTACAGCGGTAAAACCAGCTTACCAAATGTTGTAGAATTAGGCTGGGGTTGCTAGGTAACGGCACATTGCCTGCCGATGTTACATTTAGAAGGTCTCATTTTCCAGACACCAAAACACTTTTATTTACTACCAAAGAAACCTCTGGGAGGGTTGTTTAGACCAAAATGGAAGAATAAAAACGTTCCAAAATAAATTTTGCGTTACAGGTCCCATTTCAGAGTGTCGTTTTTGATTACCGTCGGATAAATTCAGACAGTTTCAGTTTTTTCGCTTGTGTCCTGACAGCTGGGGTTTGTGTTTCAGTCCGGAGATGACCCCGCTGAAGTCAGTGCCTCAGATCAGGATAGACATGGAGCCGGAAGACAAAGACACGTTTTACTGGAGGGGCCGCGGATCCGAAACGTCGCTGTAGACCACCAACCTGCAGCTTCCTGTCAAATTAATCTTAACTTTTTGCTTCTTTTATGTTTTTAAGAGTTTGTTTTGCATTGCTGGGACTGAAAAAGGGATCATTTTTAAGTACTTCTGTCTTCACCGTCATGTTGGTTTTTCTCTCACACCTTCAGTCTCACTTGTTGATTAAATTTAACTCCTTACTGCTGATCTATGCAACTGCTGCCACAGTAAATGCTGCAGCGCTCTCACTAAACATGGAGTGCCGTCCCATCTCTTTTTATACACACACATATATATATATAAATACAAATATGAACTTTCAGATTTTTTTATATAAACTGAACTACTCTAACATTTTCCTGTAGCAGGAAAGTTATGTTTTTATAGCTCTACCTCTTGTTTTAGATTCAAATCTTATGAACAAATTATTCTTTGAGTTTTGAGATTTTCTCTGTCCTTTCCTAGAGTTGCAATAATTTAAGAAATGTGCTGTATTATAGCTTGTAAAGGAAGTACAATAGAGATTTAATATAATTAACTATAAATTAACAGAGCACAGTTGTGTGTGCTGATTTGATTGCTTCTGTTTGTTTATAATCAAATCTTTTACACCTTTTCTTCCAAAATGTTTTTTTATTAACATTTTTGTTTTCTGTTGATTTTTAAAAAGTGATAATGTTGTGTAAATGTCGGTCACATTTCCTGTGTATTTTTCTATGATGTGGGTAGAAGATGATCATAATCATCCAACCTTTGTCATCCAAACAGGAACCCGAACTGGGAATGCATATCATATTAATACATGACTGTTGCATAAACTCCTGTACCTAAGTGGCCTATAAAGGATCAATCTGAAAAGGAAGAAATGAAGGAAACAAGATATTTATGACGGCTTGTGTTCACAGCAGGAATGTGTGTATTTTATCAGCTGTCATCTGATTTATGGGTTGTTTAAATCACTTTTTTTAATATATATCAAAGGATATTTTAGGTGATCAAACCACACACAAGAGAATCACTAATAAACTTTATCTTTTTTTCCAGTCCTGCATTTAGTGCTTAGTGAAATTTAAACATACCCTTCAAAATTTTGGAAGAAATATAACCTGATTGGAATCAGATTTTTTTTACAAATTGAATTTGACACAGAATTTTTTTTCTTGTGCAATTTGCCAATGTTTTTCATTTTATTTTTACACTTTAAATTTACTGCAAAAATAAAATAAAATTTTAAAAATTTTATTTTTCAAGTAACATTTGCGGGTGATTTTTTTTTTGTGTGCATTTAAAGTAAAAAATATATATTGAAAATTGCACAGAATAGATTCAAGGTTATAATTTCAATGTGTAAAAAAAATGGGATTAAATTTCTTTCATATAAAACTGACAAAACATGAATAACATTTTTCCATATACAATTGTTTTTATGTTTCAATTGTTTGACTTGTGTGAATGGTAATCTCTATCTCAATTCTTGGGTTTTATGTATCAGGACAAAATATCTGAACTCTGAAATTGGTTTAAATGTGACCGCAAATGTGAATAAAAGTTAAAAAAAAAAACAAAGAAAAGAAAAACTTCTCTCAAACTGGAAAATAAATGGAGCTCAGACTGTTGGAAAATTTTACCATAATTCTTCCAAACTTGATGGATCATTGCTGACGTCTCCATATTAGCACACAAAGATCCTATTTTTATACAGATGCTCACTCTGATCCCTCTGTTTTCAATACTTTGTTTTCCAACTCAACGCTCTGCAGGTTTTCCAGTGGAGCTATTAGTTCACCGCCTGTCAGAACGCTGCAGAGGAAAACTGACACTTTATGTTAAATTAACTTATGAGTCTTTCTAGAGAAGGAAAAATGGTTTGTTGTAGAATTTCTATTTTTCAAATGAAATGTACATTGAAAATAAACGGTTATCAAACGCCGATGGCGTCCTGGTGATTTTTACTGGAACGTGTATCAACAGGTGGCTTGATTGGGTATAAACTAATTACACTTACCCGAGTATCTTCTTTGAAAACAAATACTTTTAGGAGTACTTTTACTCTTCTGTACTTTCAGTCATTATGAAGTATTTCTACTCTAACTTGAGTAAAATTTCTGGACTTTTCTACCCACTGAATGAAAAACAAACATGTTTTAGCCAAAACTTCACCAGACACACACCTGCAGTTTGTTAAAGTAAAAACTTTCAATAAAATATCTTTTTTAAGATATTTTATTGAAAGAAACTGATTTGGAAAAAAATATTTTGCCTAATATTATTACTTTTTGCTCCTTATATAAATTGTCATTTTCTTCTTTAAAATAGCAAAATTTCCACTTAAATTTATATTTTGGTCCATTTGATGATGTCATCTTTAAATATTAAATGATTGATAATCTTGAGTACTTTTTACCAAGCACGTTTTGCTCTTGAGTAATTTCTTGGACAGATACTTCTTACTTTTACTTGAGTAAAATATGTTGAAGTATTTCTACTCTTTCTGAGAACTCGACCCAGATCTGGTTTCTGAACGCTCTAGTGATTTGATTCACTAATTAATCACTAATTAATGGAATAAAATATATTCCATTAATTTATTGCAAAATTGTAGACGTACACAATTAGTAATTAGCTACAATTACAATTAAAACCTGATCAAAAAGTTCAATAAGTGTTCAAATAAACCAGCTCAAGAACCTCCCTCCTCACTGGAGACTTTCTCCTTTCTAGAGCATTTCTCTGTAAGCATTTCTCTGGTTGTGAAAATTGCAGCAGGTCAGCCGTCTCACATCAACAACAACGGCCCAGTCAAAGTCCGAGACGTCTCCTGAGGTTTTGAACTTCAGCTAATCTTCTTCACCACATCCAGAAACCTACAAGCTTTCATTTGACTTTGGCTGGAAACTAGAGGTGGGCGGATAAAAATACTGATATTGATTCTGAAGCTGGTTTATCGGATCAATACTAACATGACAAGATCGAGATATTATTTAATTTTTTGTACTGCAGTTTCTCAACTCTTACTAAAAAAAATATTTTTTGATTAGGTCTCAAAGGAAAAAATGCACACACACATTTCAATTGTTTCTGTTAATTCTGTAAATATGTTAAAGTATTTTGTAGAATATAAACTTTAAAGTTTGATTTATCAGTGTTAAAATCAGCAGCACCGGCCCGATATTTACATGGTTTCAGATTAATATAAAATAAATTGGAATGATAAAATACACAGTATCATGCAACTCTATTAACAACAATTTGAACAATTGTAGCAAATAAAGTGTGTGTATAATGGTGAGAGGTTGGATAAAGTTAACATTTATTAATAATTCAATCTGAATGGTTAGGTATTTAAAAAATATATTGTTCAAACGTGTTTTATAGAGAAGCCATTTTATAACCGGTGCTGTGGCGCCCTCTGGTGTCTGAGGGGTGTTACTGCCTGAGCCCGCATGTTGACTGATGTTCCAGCAACAACTTCCAGCAAAAGTCTGCAATTGGCCAAATCAGATGCTGAATGTTTTGTTTTGAAAAATACATATTGAGTTAAATGTTTATGGAGCTGTAATCCTTTCAACAATGTTACCATGGAAACCAGAAGCGCATCTGTCAAATGTAAATATTATGGCAAAGATAATCTGAAGCTCATGGAAATTGTAAGTAAAGGCTTATTTATTTGTCACATATATTTGTAATAATTCATACTGATGTTTAATAATTCACTTTGCAAAATATAGAATCGTGTCATTACTAAAACTTAAACGTGAGAAGCAGAAATCATCCGTCTGTTTCATGATTCTCATTTATTTCTGTGGTGGAAGTTTACAAAGCATCAGTTTAAATGCACAGTTAGCTTAGCTTATGAAAACTTTCTAAATTAAAAACAGAAATGAAAACTTGTCTGAGAAATTAGGGAATGTATTTAATCCTGGCTGACATAAAGCAGGAAGTTCAGACAGTTTTAAAATCATAATGTGTGAAATCAGGTTGTCTAATAAATATCTGGTTTCAAGTATATCTGAAACGGATGCGCAAATATGGTAAATTAAATTTTACATGTTATGAATGTTTGTTTTATGCAGGACTGAAATGGAGAAACTTCGCCAGGAAGAGAAGGCATCAGTGGAAGAGGTTAGTTATTAAACCTTGTGGGAAACTAAGTGCTACTTTTTGTTTTTATTTGATTTCTGCATTTAGTTTGAATGTTCTCTCTGTGCATGCATGGGATTTCTCTGGGTACACTGGCTTCATGCCACACCTCAAAAACATGACATTTATTTTTTTTTTAAGTAAAATTATAGGATAGTTTTAAACTCAATGACAAGAAAAACAGATTAAAATATACATGACTGGAACTTTTCTTGTTCTTCTGTTGTGGAAATTCAATGCATATCATATCATAACAGGAAAATTGTTCATCCGCTGTCATTATGCTAACTAGACTGAGCATTTTACAACATGCTATGCTAGCTACAGCCTAGCCTGGAGTGAGGGGGAGGGAGGATGAGCAGCACCACATGAGATTGTGATTGACAGCACTAAAACTCTCCTGCTACTGACTGGTTGTTTCTAGATAGCACTGGGAAAAGCCAGAGGAAATAGATTTCCTTTTGGGGAGCCCCATATGAAAATCTGCTGAAGGCCCCAAAAAGGCTTGTGCAGGCCCTGTTTGGGATTATTTTAGTAGACGTTGAAAATTATGCAGATAAATGTTAGTAATGGCTTTTTAATGATAAGCAAAATTACCTGGTGAGGTGAACACGTGGCCTTGTGTTCATCGCATCAGACTCCTTTGCATGTTTTTACAGTGTAGGTGTGACGTCGACAGGACAACGTGTGTTTAAGGCGTCACACTTCACTGCTGCACTGTGATTAACCACAGATAAATCTGTTCTTGAATGCAGCAGTTTAATGACAGGTTATATTTACAGTGTTTATTTTCATCATGTGCGTAGCGCTAAGCTAATACCACTCTGATGTTCTACTGTTTGGTTTGGTTTCATCCAGCCAGGAGGTGTTTCTCTCTGGGTTTAATTACACTCAGCTCAGATAAAATAACACGGCACTCAGTCATTCTGCAAAGACAGGCCTCATAAGGCTGTCGCAACACAAAACACTGAAGTTTAGCTGATAGAAAAACTTTTGAATACACAAAATATTGACAGTATGAGAAATTAAGGTGATGTTTCTCAGTCTCTATTAGTTAGACGTTATCAAAATAAGACTTTGACACGATCAGACTGTTACAGCTAGCTAAATCGCATCAATTCATTATTTCCTTGTAAGTCAACTTTTTTTCCGTTTTGCATAAACAAGTGCAACCGACAGCCATCTTGGTAGGCAGTTTTTATGGAGTTGCTATGACGACAATAAAGATGGTTAGAACTAGCTCTTACCTCGTTCCTATCAAACTTATAAACAATGTAAGTACTTTGCAACTGTACTCAAAACTTGATTACAGTTTCTGAGTACTCTACCCACCTCTGTGTAATACTAATATAACTATCAGTGATATTTACTGTGGTACTTACTGCCAAAATAGCAAAATTAGCTTAGCCAGTGTAGCTTTTATTTGCTAGCTGAGATGGACGTATAGCCTACGTGTTTGTTACTACATGAACTTACTCAGCCAGTCACCGGAGCCTTCAGGTGAAGCCCCTCCATGTTGTAAGCTTTCTTTGTGAGATTGGAGGCAGCTTGCCCACATCGTCTGACATGTTTCCATTCTCTGTCTCATACGGGTCGATCCTGACAGCAGCCATTTTTTTTCCCTTTTCTCTTAATCATTAGTGGAGAGTGACCACATATTTTTCTTTTTGTTGTCTGGAAGCTCTGGACCTGTTATGCTTTGCGCTACATTTGCCTACCAAGATGGCGCAGATCACTTCCTGTTCAGACTTGTGGATATCGTGTACCGCAAACCACACCTATTGATACTGACCCTTTCCATTAGGGCACATTGAATCCAGCAAAGTGCATCAAAAACTGCAAAGCTCAATAAAAACATAGAATTGCTCGCATTGAGTTGATTTCAACTAAATAGTCCTTTAGTCTTTGCTGTTTCACAGAAAAGGATTTAAACCAAACTTGTCATTTTGTTTGGAAATATGAATAACCTTCCCTCTGACCATTTTTATTGTTGTAATTTCAAACCTTCCCCTCTATATGGCAGAAGTGACCCAGATATATATGTTTTAACTTCTTTTCTTTTTAAGATTTTAATGTGAGATATTCACCTGCGATTCCACTTGGTAGCGTGCAACGTTTAAAGTTTTAATTCTTTGTGAGAAGCAACACAATTATTAAAGGATTTAAATTGTGCAACAGCTTATAAAATGTTTAGTTAAACACAGCTGTGCACTAACATGTGCACACATATCTAATGTGACTGTTATTGTTCACCTCAGCTGACCTGACATGTTGTGTTACTTACATAACCTCTTATTCCCGGAGGTAACGTCTCTAACCTGGTTGCCACTAAAGCTGTGCATTTCATTTTTTTCAGTCTTTCTGACTTTCAGGAGCACAGAGTGCAGATCTGGGCAGAAACCTGGAAGAACTCCTCTTTTGGTCTTTTGACAGAAACTAAATTGCACGATTGCTTGAACTGCCAATTTCAGGGTTTGTAAAAGACACGTTTCAAAGAATGTCAGTTCCTACAGAAACCTTTCAGTAAGAGAGGTCAGATGACCAACTGGCTCTCTGAGGATGAAAACCAAGCCAGCCTGTTTTTATGATTTCTCTGACTTTCCTTTTCTGCATAATCAAAAACAGAACCGCTACCAACAAATGTAACTCTATGAAGGGCTGGGCAAACCTATTATGGACTGGATTTTGCACAAAATCATTTTTTGATAACAGAATGAGTTGTTTTAGGGCCTCTGTCACTTTAAATCCAAGTAAGCTGCTCCTGACCACGCCCCCAACTCAACTCTTACAGCCACACGTGAAAGTGATTGCGCAATTATACAACTGTGCATCTTTGAAAAGCATTAATAAAGCCTCCTGCACAACCACTCAGTGGTTTCTGGTTGTGCGGAAAGCAAAGCATTTTGTTTATTCCAGCAGCCATTGCACAGCACATAACCAGCTGATCAAACAGGCTGGAATTCAGCTCGGGTTGCTATGGTGACGGAATGGGCTCGGGTTGCTAGGTAACGTGAAATGTTTTTGAAACATCCAGTCACCAAAAAACATTTACTTATTTCAGAAAACAGAATTTTTTTGGACCCAAACTAAAATACAAAAACGTGCAAAATCTGAATTATTTTCGGAGATTCTAGAAACAAAATCTCTAAGTTTTTTCATACCAAAATCGATTTCTGATTGTTTTTCGCCTTTTCTTTTCTTAAACTGAAGTTACGGGTGACAGAAAATATTATTAAAAAGTTTATTTTATTTTAGTCAGATGATAAAACAAGATGGCAGACACACAATCTGAGAAAAAAACCCAGACTTTCCAAAAAATGAAATCTTCAACAAACAGAAAATCAATAAAACTGATTTCTCTCCCAGCTTTAATTGCAGCTGTGATGTCTTGCATTATATTTAATTTAATTTAATTTTGGAGAAAGAAAGGACATTTTTTGAGGAACTTTCTCTAAGGAATCAACACCTTAATGTGGTGAAAGCTTTCAAGTTTCTCTCTGATCCTGGACGGTTTACAGAAAATGTTGTTAAGCCCATAAATTATTTTAACAAAGGGCGCAATTAGAAAAAAGAAAGCCGGGCTTGCAAATCAACACTGCATCTACTCTTAAGTTTTATCAGTCTGCTCTGCTGTGTCTCTGTGAAAGTTTGAGTTTAGCTGTAATTTTTTTCTTTTTACCTTTGACTCTGTGGGGAATTGTTTGGAGCTGTAAGCTTGGATGGGTGCCCACATGTTGGTCTCGCTGGCTGAGCGCAGATGGGGCCCTTGGGCCCTAGTGACACGATGCTTTCACAAAGACCCAGAATGGCTGTGAAGGAGTTTTTCTTTAAAGGCAAAATGTTTTATTTGAATTAAATAATATTCCTTTATGCATCATATAAATGTAATGTTTTTTGTATAACAGTTAAGATGTTTTTCCATGCAGCTGCGGAGGGTGTATAAACTAACTGAACTAGATGTGTCTGCTGAACTTTCCCAGACGGGTTATATGGGACCTTGCTGTTTTTCCCGTAGCCTCCCCTGCACGAAGATAGAGTGTTTAGTTTTCGCATCCCGTAGACATGAT
>CAEGAD010028105.1:0-15194 GCA_903067055.1 Poeciliopsis paucimaculata
AGCATGCAGTCGAGCTCTACAGAACTCTGCTGATACACTAATATAGGAGTTAGGTGTACTGAAGGAGAGAGACTTCTCTCCTTCAGTCTGTAGACCGTCCTTCCAAGAGTTTGAGACCACTACTCTAAAACTTCCCCCAATTACACAATTTGTTCTCGTCTCTTCATCTCTTGTCTTGTCTTGTCATCTCTTGTCTTGTCTTGCCTTCTCATCTCGTCTTTGTCTTGTCTGTTGATTCTCTCCGGGTGCTCCGGCTTCTCTTAAGTCCACAAACATGACACTTAATTGATCTCTTTAAATCACCCTATCCCCATAGATTCTGTTATGCTATAACATATATATAGAAAATGGATGGATATCAGAAATCAACTTGTTTCAACTGGATAAAAAGTTAAATTAATACAGTAAAAATAATAAAATCTCCCCACTATGGAATAGCCACTTTAACATGTGCATCTTGGGGTACCCAAGTCCAGACCTCAACTGCTACCATCCTGCAACTTTTAGATGCATTTCTGCTCAAACACACGTGGATCAAATAAACTGCTCATTACCAACCTATTGAAGAGCTGAATGAATGCTGGTTTGGGAATTCAGACATTCCCTCATTATTGGCGCAGACATGCATCTAAAAGTTGCTGGATGGTAGACCTTGCGGAAATGACTTGGGGACTCCTGGGTCGTACTATAAGCAGGTTGGTAGGTTATATAAAATACAGTGAAATAAGTCTAAATCTCTATGTTTAACAGTATACATCTATCTGCATACTCATTAGATGCTTAAATTTGCAAACAAAATCCCTGTTTGTTTGTTTGTTAGTTTACTGACTTATTTTCATGTATCTAAAAGATCCTGGCTAAATAAGCCAATTCTCCACACCCTTCTCAACAACGTCTCTGGGGTCATATAATTGACAATCAATCAAGCAATGAACTCACCTTATTAGGTCCGCAAAAGAAAATTCATTTGAAAAATTAGTTGGGACGGCCAGCATATTTATACAAACTTTTACACAGCAATTGATGAAACAAAGTAAGATCTATCTGACGAATATCAAAAATGAAAATTAGATAAAGAACACATAAAAACATGAGCTAAAATGATACTGGACAGCAGCAATTCGATAGCAACTTAAAAGTTAGGGCTAACCTGTCTATTTGCCTTCCTGTGCTACTCTGCTTGATTCAAATCTGGTTTATAGCGCTGTCTCTGCTTTCTTCCATTAATTTGGATTTCTCTGGAATTAATATTAACAGTCATCTTGTTTAGCTTAACACTTAAGAGTGGGGGATGGCTATTTACATCACAGGCAATAACCAGTCAGCTTCTTAACTGAATTGGTGCATTACATATGTCACAGCCAAACATGATACACAGTTCTACTTTACGATGTCACCAGGTGACTCAGAACCCATCAAGTGACTGAACAGATGCTTAGAGCAGATAAATGTGTGGATGTGCCAAAACTTTCTTCAGTTGAATACAAACAAACTCAAGTTATCTTTGGACCTAAAAAGGGATGATGGAGTCAATGCGCAGCTTCAGTTATTACAATTAAAAACCCTGAACCTTAAGAGTCACATAAAGACAGTTACAAAGTCGGCCTTCTGTCACCTGAAGAACATTTCCTGGATAAGAGGACTAATGTCTGAGTGAGATCTAGAGAAACTCATCTATGCATTTATCTTTAGTCGCATTAATTACTGCAACATCTTTACAGGTCTGCCTAAAAAAAATCAGACAGCTGCAGCTGATCCAGAACATCACTGCTGGTGTTCTGACTAAATCCAGGAAGATAGAGCACATCACTCCTGCTCTAAAGTCTTTACACTGGCTGCTATGCATATTTTTAATGAATAATAAAGACCACAGTTTCAAAATTAATAACACTACAATACCATTAATGTATAATTTATTGGAATTTGATTTTTTTTCATTTTGTATTGTGTCTTTTCATTCATTGGTCCTCATTTCTTTATGTAGCTTTTACATCAGGAATAACTTGTTAAATAAAATGTTGGGAATTTCTTGTAACCATCTTCTATAATACGTCTTTAGACGTCACAATTGATCAATGTTTTACTCACTATGGAAAGAATACTCTCTTTATCAATTTTTTAAAATAAAAGATCTTTTTTTTTTTATTCTATTGAGGTCCAAATAAAAAACTTAATTTCAACAGTAAAAAACAAAGGCATATCTTGTAAGTACATCTACAAGATAAGCCTTGTAGATATCTACAAGATATGTAGATATGCATCATATTTGATGGAATGACGGTAGTGATTTATATCTTGTTAAAAAGTTTTAAAAAGTTAAAACTTTTTAAGTTATGTTAAAAAGCATAACTGTCGCAGTTATGCTTTTTAAGGTGTGGCTTTCATCAAGCGTCACATCTGCCTGGCAACTTTCTTGGAAAACCCCAAGCAAAGCGTGGTTCATAAATAGCAAGACCGGTTTTCTTGAGGAAATGAAAATAATTTCTTGAACAACGTTCATCTGGTATGGATGTCTACTAGCAGAGTCATACACTTACAAAAAAGAACTTCCCACAGAGAGTCAAGTCAGTGAGCGTGTGAAAACATGAACAGGAACTGCCATCACATGTCTAAAGATCACATGGCCCACACTGTCTGCAATAAACTTCAATCAGAGAAAAGGAAATAGTAATTTATTTCATTACATATACAGTAATATCACATCCAACAGCTATGAGCAGGTCAGCAGCATGTTCCATCCTCATGAGCAGAGAAGCCTGTGAAACAAACATTACATGTAGTTAAAGAATAATAATCAGCACAGAATAAAGTAACAACAGGTAAAGAAACATGTAAACATTTCTGTATAAACCCGTTTCTACAAGTGATTGAAAGTGAGCAACATGTTTATTTATCGTGTAGCACAAGAACTTCTTATTCTCAACAGCATAGGATGCTAAGTACATCTAAATTAAAACTTTGCAAAGAATATGATGAAGGGATGTGGCATCTAAAACAAGAACAGCAACACATGCTCCATTGTGGCTTAATTAAGAAGAAAACATCTTCCTGTTTCAAAAGGAGACATTTGGTTTTCTCACATTTCGCCATCACATTTCTAAATGTTACAGCTGAGATCATCTCTGCTTAGTGAGGCATAAAAGTCAGACGAAACAGGAAATGTTGAATAAAATAGTTCATCTTGTCTTCATCTGTTTTTCAAACAGAAAAATGTGCTTTTTATAAACCAGGTAAAACTGCATCAATACATATGAATGACTGACAATCTCAGTTTAAACATAATTCACTTAAGCATGTTTGATCTGAAAATATATGTTTAGGTTCATTGTCTTTCTTATATTTGAAGAATGTCTCCATAAAGTTAGGCTCAAGGCAGACGACGAATAAACCTTGAGCATAATCTTCAAGGCTGCCGTATTTATATTGAACCAAATGCAAGTCAGTTTCACGCCGACTCCCACCCAAAAGCTTTTCAAAACATCTGCAAGCAGAAATTACATTTAGAAAGACTGTTAGCCTTGTACATATGTTTGTATTTTGATCAGCTTTAGAAGAAAAAATCTTGTAAATCGTGAAACAGAGCTTGACACAATTAATCCTTCTGGCTGAGCTTTTCACATTGTTCACGGCCTAATTGGGCTTTTTTTGTTTGTTTTTTTAGTTGCATCAACTGATCCCAGATTAAACAGTTAAATGCCTTTTAATTATGTTTCTAAACCTGGGATATATAAAAAAGAGTTTAATGTGTGCCATGTTTACAAAATGCTTTACATAATTTCAAAGCAAATCTTTTGGATATAAATACTGTATTTTAATTCAGCCTTATGTGTGCCGTTTATCATCAAGCAAGCACATAGTTTACGGTTTCTAAGGTTACAGATCTCCTGCAATAGCCTGCATGTCCGCCTGTACATGAGATGCACCATCAGATAATCTGGAGGAGTTCTGGTTTTCCAGCTTTGACAGACTCAGATTATTTTTTCTAAGGACTGGAACCTTAGTTTTTTACTTGTGGAAAAAACTAAGGTGGAACTACCACTCCGGTCCTTACCAGAGTGGTAGTTCTGGTCCTTACCACTCACTTTATAGAAGTGAGTTTATAAACTCACTTCTTTAAATGTTGATTTAATAAAAAAAATTAAATAAAAAAATGTGCTGAAAGTTCCTTGATAGAGTTGATAAGAAAAACAAGAAATTACAACACTATTCGCTATTTATGCATTAAAGCAAACATTACTTTTATTTGACTTTGACTAAGCTCAAAAGAAAGCACAACAAAGAACATATTGTTTATTGATCTATTTAGATCAAAATCAGTAGGAGTTTTAGTTTTGATGCATAAAAATGAAAAAAAAATGGCCAAAAATTTGATTATTTTGTATTTAACCTGTCGATCACTGATTTGAATCTATCAATGGAAACTTGGATAATGTCAGGGATAAGTAAAAATATTATAGGTTTCACTCTATATTTTTACCTCAGTTTATGTATCAAATGTGAATAAAATATACATGTTAAAGGTTACGTTATCTCTGCTCTTTAATAGATTAAATATGTATGTAAATATGTAAAATGTATTAACCATTAAGCAGCAGGGTAACTACTGTAATATTTGTTATTTTACTGATGTTCATCATAACTTGAGCATCTTATACCAGTCCAAATTGGAATTTAAGAACTAAAGGAACATGAAATAAACACAAAATAAAAATATTCCAGGAATAATTTATAACAAAATGATCCTAAAGTAACATTTAAATTATTCAAGGAGGAGTTGTGCAACTCTACCTTTTGGTATCGATTTGATACCAAGAGAACACAGGGTGAGCATCACAGAAAGATACCAATCTTGATTCTATTTATTACCTAGGTTTTATATATCATCAAACTTCTGACCTTTGTGTGTTTTTGTGGTTTTTCCTTTCAATTATTTTGTTAAAGCAAAGTTTACAAATGTCTAAAAAAGACTTTCAGAACAGAAAAAAATAGAAAAGTGAAAAGAAAATTGTGTGCATCTTTTCCTAAATAGATAAAAGTGCAAAAATATATAATCTGAGAGAAAATCTAAACAATTTTTTGAGGTAGTGTTGAGAAAATACAACTCATTTTCTCAACACTACCATTGTGTCTTGATAAAAATTATATAATTTTGTCTTATATAATTTTTATTATTATTATTTTTATCAATCCCCACACCTCCAATGCATACGGAGCCCCGTAGGGGACATGGGGATTTTTTTTCTTTTGCGTTCTCTCGCAATACTGTACTGATCAGTTATGCGGCATAATTGAATACTGTAAGCCTTCCTTACGGTTGTCGCCGTACTGTCTGCTTTAATACAAGGTTATCTGAGGTTTTTCCGTGAATGTTAGTATCTCTTTGTGAAATATCTGAAGTTTTATATCTTTTCCTTTAGGATAGAAAGGCACCAAAAATCTATGATATAAACTTCTATTAAAGCAGAAAGTACGGAGCCCACCGTAAGGAAGGCTTACAGTATTCAATTATGCCGCATAGCTGATCAGTACAGTATAGCGAGGGGACGCAAAACGAAAAAAAATCCCCACGTCCCCTAGATAAATACAAGAGTTAAATTGAGACTTTCCACTTTTCTTTAATAGTTAACATCTACATAACTCAAATTATTGTTTGTTGCTATGTGCAATTCATTACCTGCGTTATTGGAGAGATAAAAAAAAAAAAAAAAAAAAAGTGAATGACGTTATTGTGAGGAACCACAGCAGCTCCTTTTGGGCTCCCGCTCTTCCTTCTTCATCACCGCGGGTCTCACCACGTCCACGTCACGGTGCAGGTGGTTGACCAAGTCGTCGAGGATGCTCGGAGAAGAATAAAAGTCCACCAGAAAGTAAGTCCCTCTGCTGTGCCTCTGACTATGTTTTGTCATCTTGTAAGGCAGCAGCCTCTCTCCTAGGCTCTCCAGGTTTCTCACCACCGCGCCGCGCTCCATCAGGGTCTCCACCGTGCGCCGGACGGCGGCCGCCGTCTCCGGTCGCTGCATCGCCTTCAGGATCAGAGCCAGCTCGTAGCGAGGCATGGCTGCAGTGAAGTGGTCCTCTTTTCACGGTTTCAATTTGGTTAACAACAAGTAGGTGTCATTCCAGTGAAGGCGACCATGTTATGACACGAGGTACTCGGAAGAAACACGCATGCGCATAACCTCCAAGGAGCACAACTAATTGTAAAAATAAAAATGGAATTTGAAATATTACATCAAACTAATAAAAATGTATATCTACGTAAAATCCTTTAGTAAAAATATGTACCAATTCGGATAAAAAAAAAATATTCTGTGACATTCTTTGAAGTTCGGAGAATAAACTAGCGGTAGAGGTCTCACTCTGTCCGAAATAGAAAACAAACAAAACTTTTAAGAGATACTTCAAATAGAAAAAATAATTAAAGGCATCTTACATATTGTATTGAATGTGAAACCCTATGATTTATTTTATTACCACACTGTTAGCATGAACTGATACCAGTTTTCTGAAAATGCTAAGCTTTTTTTTTTTTTTTTTTTTTTTGTTTGTTTTTTTCGAACGGATGCAGCCATCGCCTCAGAGAGGCGTCTGTTTACGTAATCATGAGGCGCCTGCGCGCTTCGGTCACTTCCTCTCTGTCCTAAGAGCGTGGTAAAGATGGCGGAGCCAAACTCTGTCCCGAGTGATCTCTATAAATGCGTTTATTCGTTCCTGCTAGAGAACAAGTTCACCAAGGCGGCTCAGCAGTTCCTCAAGCAGACTAAAGTTGTAAGTATCTCACGTTGAGTCGTCTGTTGTTTTGCAGGGAGAGTTATAACGTAACTGAACGCACAAGTGACGTGAGAGGCCCGGTGAAATTAACAACACGTGCAGCTGTGTTGTAGTGGCCACCTGTTTTAGAGAAAATGCATTAATTTTACGTATTTGTGAAAGTATGAAAAAAGACGAGTCGATAGGTGTAGTTGTGATTGAGACGGTTCTTTGAAATTAAAGATCATGTTTCATTTTCTTGCTTCTTCCAGATTCCACAAGATCAAAATGAAGAAAGTCTGGTCAACATCTTCAACTTCTGGGTGAAGTGAGTTGCCTTTCATTTTTACACTCCTTTTCATCAATATTTCCTCTCTACTGAGAAAACTAATCTTAGATGATACTGGCAATATCATTACTGCACTCTATTTGTTAAATATGGTAGAAAATTGCTGCTGCGCCCTTCATTTTCAGATTTATTCATTATCAAGAATGCTTGAATAAAATGCTATTGTTTTTCAGTTACATACTTCAATGTACCTATATGACAATAAATAAAAATTCAGTTAAAATATCTGGCACAAATAAAGCACTTTTGTTTGATTTTGATGACTTTTGTAATAAAAATCCCCAAAATATTTTCTCTATAAACTTAAATTTAAGTCCAAGTAAATACATTTTAATGCAGAAATTGTATGTTATGGCCATATTATGACATGACAGTGTTCCTACAGGTTATCGTGTCTGTCTCACTTGTCAAATTAATGAAAAACATAGTGGAAGGAAAAAAGGTATGGCATGGAGAACTGTAGTCTTTGGAGCAAGAGTTTCAAGAGCCACAAGCCTCAACTATTACTATTCTATTTCAAAATTTTTGTGGTTTCGTTGGTGCTAAATCATCGCCAATGGAACCCATTGATTTAGCGCTGGGTTTCAAAATTAGCAGAAAAAAAACACTTTCAATATATGACCATGTAATGTTTTGAAGTACTGAATTGAAAATCTCTTGTAATTTATCTGTATCTTGCAGTATAGACTTGTGGATCTGAGGATATAACTCACTAAGACGTTCTGTTTGAGCGTACTCCAATGGTTATATTTGGTGGTATTGAGTGAAATGAGATGGAGTTGGAGCACCGCAGCGTTATTGTTCATGTATACAATGAATTGTAGATCATAATTGTAGAAATATGATCATTTTAAAATATTTAACAATGCAAAAATTACTAATGTGGAAGCTATATATATTACAAATGGAGTGAATCATTTAAAATGTAAATTTCTTACTGATTTTATTATTAATGTGTTGACAATCTGACTGTTTTGCCTTTTCTAATGTTTCAGCTTCCAGAAGCAGGAGATTGTGTAAATTCAAGATTTCCTGGTGAATAATCTAATTTGTTAGGAATAATGGCATTAATTTTCCTCGATAAGGTCTCCAGAGGCCAGGAAACGGAAAGCAGCTCCAGCATCAGTTAATGGACCATCATCCAAGAAGGCCAGGCCCAGCGCAGACAGCTCCAGCAGTGAGGACTCAAGTGACTCTGAGGAGGAGAAGAAGGCTCCTGCAAAGGTGGGAATCAAAACTTTCAACATTTTTGCAAGATTTTCAACTGCACTCAGTTTCTAAAATTAAATTTTACGTATGCAGACTGCTGTTAAGGCTGCTCCTGCTGCTGCATCGAGTAGCATCACGAGGAAGAAGGACAGCAGTTCTAGCAGCGAAGAGTCGGACTCTGAAGATGAGCAACCTGTCAAAGCTCCTGCAGCGAGTAAGTCCGAAGATGGCAAGAGTTAAACAGCGTAAAGCTCATAATAAAAATAACTTTACATGCGTTTTGCTTTTGATAATAGAAGTCGTCGCAGCAGCCAAAGCAGCTGCTCCTGCTCAGAAGAAGCAGGAGAGCAGCAGTGAAGACAGCTCCTCTGACTCTGAGGATGAACCACCAGCAAAGGTGAACAGATAAAAAGTTCTCCAACCATCATTGTAGAAATGCATTGAAACACTTAATGATGGTTGAGTGTGTGTGTGTGTGTGTGTTCTGTAAGGCTCCTGCTAAAGCTGCTCCAGCAAAAAAAGCTGCAGCTCCTGCTGAGTCCAGCAGTGAAGACTCTTCATCTGAAGACGAAACTCCACCAAGCAAAAAACCCAAACCAGGTTTGATTTTGTTTTAAAGTTTTTGAACTTTTATTTACTTACAAATAACAGCAATCTGTCTATCCATCCCATTTTTTCCATCTGCTCCATCATCAACTTCTTTACAGTTGATCTTTTGCAGCTTCCATAATAGAAGCCTACCCACTAGAGACATATCTGTGATAAATCTATATTTATTAATGTTCATATGAAAAATGTAAAGGATATTTGTTCCTGCAGTCTTTTGTGATCTGATAGTAAATGTCCACCTCTGTCCTGTCAGGACCGTACAGCGCTGTTCCTCCTCCTGCCTCCATCCAGAAGGCTCCTGCTGCAGCTGCTAGCAAAACCAAGGCCAGTGAGTCCTCAGAGAGCAGTGATGAGGAGGAGGTGGAAAAGAAGAAGATGGCTGGTAAGTTTCTCAGCTTTCTCAGTCTGACCTGTCAAAGGATTTAACTGGTGACTAAACGGTTAAATAATTACAGTAAAACCTGCTCCTGTGAAGAAAACCACCACAAAACCTGCAGTGACCAAACCTGTAGCAAAGAAACAAGAGTCCAGTTCAGAGAGCTCCGGTAATGATCCCAGAACCCAAATGTTTTGTACTCTGGTTCATGTGAAGCTCAACAGATAAAATACATTTTTGTCCATGTTTATGTTTTCTTAGATTCAAGCTCAGATGAAGAAGAAGCCAAGAAGCCTGCGGCTAAAGCAGCGGCGGCTAAAGCAGCGCCGGCTAAAGCAGCGCCGGCTAAAGCAGCGCCGGCTAAAGCAACGCCGGCTAAAGCAGCGCCGGCTAAAGCAACGCCGGCTAAAGCAGCGCCGGCTAAAGCAACGCCGGCTAAAGCAACGCCGGCTAAAGCAACGCCGGCTAGAGCAACGCCGGCTAGAGCAACGCCGGCTAAAGCAACGCCTGCTAAAGCAGAGGACTCTGAGGAAGACTCAAGTTCAGATGAGGAGGAAGAGGAGGTGAAGAAACCTGTAGCAAAAACTCCTCCTGCCAAACCTGCTGCTGCTAAAGCTGCTGCTGCTGCTAAAGCTGCTGCTGCGCCCATCACTCCTTCTAAAAAGGATTCCTCCTCTTCCTCAGAGGATTCTAGCTCAGAGGAGGAACAGAAGGCGGTTAAAAAACCAGCAGCCAAAGCTCCACCTGCAAAAACCGCTGCAGCAAAGAAAGATGAGACCTCGAGCTCAGGTGAAGAATGCCAAAAAGGAGCAGTTTAGAGCTGCAACTAACGATTATTTTAATGATAGATTATTAAAATTGGCACATCTGCTAAGAATTTGTTCTTTTTTTTAATTTAACCTCTTTAGCTATTTTATACAATTTTAGAAATGCATTAAAAGAGACAAATAAACAAATTTCCTTTTAAAATAAATATTTTGTTTCCCTCAGTGAATCTGCTCTGGGTGAAGCTAAAAATATGAAGCCACTTGAAGAGTTTCTGACAGAACATATTTACAGACAAAAGGCATTTTTATCTTAAATTTATAATGTGTATATACATTTTGTACAGTTTTGGCTTAATTACTTCTCTGAGTGTGTTTTTCAGCATCTTGCATTTTAAAAATCTGTATAGGCCAGTTAACGATTAATTGATTACTTAATTATTTACCAAGCATTAATCGTTTCAGCCATAGAACATTTCATGTCATCCTGGTTTTGATGCAAATGTGTTGTCTCCTCAGAAAGCAGCTCTGAAGATGAGGCTCCAGCAAAGCCGCCCACTAAGGCCGCGATCCTGAAGGCCCAGCCTGCTGCCTCTAAACCCCCCGCCAAGGCAGCAGAGACAAGTTCAGACTCGGAGGATTCTTCTGATGACGAGGACGAACCCCCAAAATCTAAACCAGCTGTTAAAGCAGCTGCTGCTGTCCCAAAACCAGCTGCCCCAAAACCCGGTGCCCCAGCTGCAAAGCCTGCTGCAGCAGCAGATAGCAGCTCAGACTCCGACTCCTCCTCTGAAGATGATGAGCCGGCGAAGACCAAACAAACAGCCCCTAAAGTGGCAACACCAGCTCCAAAAGCTTCAACTCCTGCAGCCAAATCTGCAGCAGCAGCAGCAGAGAGCAGCTCAGACTCTGATTCATCAGACGAAGAAGAGCCATCTAAGGCGAAGCCAGCATCAAAACCTGCAACACCTTCAGCCAAGGCAGCTACCCCAGCCTCAAAACCTGCAGCAGAAAGCAGTTCGGACTCTGACTCTTCTTCTGAAGATGAAGAACCAGCCAAGGCTAAACCAACAGCAACTAAAGCACCTACCCCAGCCTCAAAGCCTGCAGTTAAAACTGCAGCAGAAAGCAGTTCGGACTCTGACTCTTCTTCTGAAGATGAAGAACCAGCCAAGGCTAAACCAACAGCAACTAAAGCACCTACCCCAGCCTCAAAGCCTGCAGTTAAAACTGCAGCAGAAAGCAGTTCGGACTCTGACTCTTCTTCTGAAGATGAAGAACCAACCAAAGCTAAACTTACAGCAACTAAAACATCTACCCCAGCCTCAAAGCCTGCAGCTAAAACTGCAGCAGAAAGCAGTTCGGACTCTGACTCTTCTTCTGAAGATGAAGAACCAGCCAAGGCTAAACTTACAGTAACTAAAACATCTACCCCAGCCTCAAAGCCTGCAGCTAAAACTGCAGCTGGAGCATCGAAGCCTGCAACACCTGCAGGAAAACCTGCAGCATCTTCTGAAAGCAGCTCTGACTCTTCCTCTGAAGATGAAGAAGCAGCTAAACCCAAAGCTGCAGTGACCAAAGCGGCAACCCCGGCCTCAAAGCCTGTGACTCCTGCAGCAAAAACTGGTAAAACAAAGAGCAGCTCAGAGTCTGATAGTTCAGAGTCATCAGAGGATGAAGCAGCCAAGAAACCAGCCGCCAAACCTGCTGCAGCTGGGAAGGCCGCCAAACCTGCTGCAGCTGGGAAGGCCGCCAAACCTGCTGCAGCTGGGAAGGCCACCAAACCTGCTGCAGCTGGGAAGGCCACCAAACCTGCTGCAGCTGGGAAGGCCACCAAACCTGCTGCAGCTGGGAAGGCCACCAAACCTGCTGCAGCGAAAAAGGCAGAAGCGAGCAGCTCCGACTCTTCAGATAGCTCCGACTCAGAAGAAGAGGCCTCTCCTGCTAAACCTGCAGCCACCAACGGCAAAGCAGCGACTCCTAAAGCTGCAGCTACCGTGGCGAAGGCAGCTGGTAAGCCTGCTAAGTCTTCGTCCAGTGATGGCAGCTCTGAGGAGGAAGCAGTCAGTAAAACTAGTCAAGTTAAAGCTGCTGCTACACCAAAGAGCAAGACGGCGGTAGCAGCCAAAGCCAAGGAGAGCAGCAGCTCCTCAGACAGTTCCTCAGAAGACGAAGCTCAGCGGAAACCAGCCACGGCTCCCCCCACTCCCACATCCAACAGTGAGTTTTCTGCATGTTTGTCTCCAGCATCAGATAATTTCTTACATCATGCTCATCACTTGATCACTCAGTTATACAAAAACATTCATACCTCTAAACCATTGGTGCCCAAAGTTGGTCCTCGAAGCCGACATCCTGCACATTTTAGTTCTCTCCCTGGTGGTAGTAACAACCTTTTCAGCATGTCAGTGTTCTTCTTAGGCCTTCGATTGAGCCATCATTTGATCCAGGTGCATTAAACCAGGGAAAGAACTAAAACACGCAGGATGCCGGCCCTCAAGGACTGACTTTGGGCACCCCTGCTCTAAACGTTTTCTCATTGAGTCTGATTTCATAAAACACAAGTGGTTCATAATTGTGAAGTTCAAGGAAAATTATACATAGTTTCCAAAATTATAGTAAAGTGGTGTTGGGGTCACACAGAAGGCTCAGGATTGCTTCTTTATTTTTATCTCCTAAATTTGCTTTAAATGTACTAAAAACTTTCTGCTCTGCTGCTTGGTCTTCGTAAGGCTGATTATTTTTTCTGTGGGCATTTGGAGCACAGGATTTAATTTTGCGGCATCAGCGTTAAAGGGAACTGAACATAAATGCACAGCACTGTTGGATTTTTCCTGACACCTTGTGATTATGCTCAATCTTTGCAGTTTGGATTGTTTTCTCCAAATTTGAGAATAACCCTGAAGCCTCTGATTCATGCAGATACAAATGGAAAGAGGAAACATGATGAAGAAAGTGAAGAGGAGGAAGAGGCATCTGTAAAGACGCCAAAAAATAAGAAAGTAACGACCACACCGCAGACTTTCCCCAAAGCCAACAAGAAGGTAAAACCTGTGAAACTGATGGCGATACATTCAGATTTTATTGATGAGAAAACTGATGGAAATAACTTTGTTGCAGTCCTCCAACGTACCGTTTCGTAGAATAGTCGAAGAACATGTAGAAGTCGATCCCAGACTGGCAGATAACTCCTTTGAAGCTAAGGTGAGTATAGATTTCTCTCAACACTTCACTTTACCTTTGAAGTCTTTTTTTTTTTTTTCCCCTAGTTTTTACGTTTTTTATTTGTGCTTCTTCTCCCAGCATGGAGCCAATGGAGACTGGGGACAGAGAGCTAACGAGGCTCTCAAGTTTACCAAAGGAAAGTCATTCCGCCACGAAAAGACGAAAAAGAAGAGAGGGAGCTACCACGGCGGAGCCATTTCCACCTCAGTCAACTCCATCAAGTTTGACAGTGAATGATCTCTCTCAATCCAGCTGTAACCCAGCCGTGTGCTCAGGAATCTGTTGTTTGGTCCCTCAGCCCTTGGAGACAGTCTGACGAGCATCACCTGAGCCCAGCTGGCACTTAATGTACTCATCTACCTTTGGTCTTTGATCTGATTCAAGGTGTTATATTATGTATGGCCACTAGGTGGCTGCAGGCCACCAATTGATGGTACAGAGCTGACGCTTATGTTAACCTGCCCCTCTGTCTCAAACAATTCGTGTCCTGTAACTTTCATTTTATAGGTTTGTCAATTATCTCTCAGTGAATGACAGCCATCCAACCTATCAGGCTCAGTATGTGGTTATTTTTTTTTGTAATGGATTTGAGGTATTGTTTAATTTAGATTTGGAGCAGGGAGTGTTTCGGCTTTTTTTTCCCCTCTTACAATCACAGTAAACATTAAAGTTTTATACTGTATTTATAGTAAAATTTTATTCCATGTGGGATTATTAGAGCCACCAATCTCTGCTCCATGCTTTTTCTAGAGGAACTTTTGTTTTGATCCTGTCTGTTTTGATGTGAGGATGCTCGTTAACCCTCCATGTTGTTCATTAGTGATAATAAATTACTATTAAAGTCGAGAGCCATCTTTTCAATGTAATGTTGGCGCTTCTATGTTTTTTTTTATTATTCTAACTTTAAATAAAAATCTGACATTAAAATATTTTAAGGGATTCTGATGTTTAAAAAATTTGTTTTTCACACTGAAACAAATGGAACAATTGTTCAAAATAAAAATTACCGAATTAAATCAAATCTTTAAAATGAAATTTTATTTTTTTTATATTTCAGATATCAAAAATTGACATTTAGTTTCAGATTTAACAATTAAATAAAATAAAAATAATGCCTCTTTCCTTGCTCTATACAAAGTTTGGTTGGTACAGTAACCAAATGCTGTTCTGAAGAGTAGCATTACTTCAAAGTAATGCATGAGTAAAACAAGTTCCCTGCATTAAAACTACTCAAAAAACTTTATTTTTCAAAACGTTAAATGTACATAGTCACGACCAGCACTGAACCTGTTTTCTACATGGTAACATGGTGGTGGCAGCATTATGTTGTGTGAATTATTGTCTTTATCAGGAACAGAAGGAACAGAAGATGAATTGGACTAAATAGTGTTTCCTGCACAAAAACTTAATGGTTGCAAAAGACTTGAGATGCAGAGTAGGTTCACCTGCCAGCAGAACAATACCACTAAAACAAGACCACAACAATGCTTTATCAAAGCATGTGCATGGGTAAACCAAAGACCTAGTCAAAGTCCAGACCTATATTTATTTGAAAATCTGTGGGAAATATTTCAACCTCCAGATGTCTAGTGAAGAGTTGCAGCTTTTACTGCAACAAAATATCTTTATACAAAGTGTAAGTTTCCTGCCATTTTGAAGTTACGCATCATTTTGATATCCTATATGACATAACATTTTATGAAAAATTGTCGCTGTGACCTGACAAAATGTGAAACACTTCAAAAAGTATAATAGTTCTGCAGGGAACATTAAATGTCTATTCTATAGTCTTACACTAAAAGAAAAACCAAAAGTTTTTATGAAGAAAGTACAAAATACACTGCCTGGCCAAAATAAAAGTCGCCACCAAAAAATGGTCACACTCTCTAATATTTTGTTGGACCGCCTTTAG